>CM062820.1:1358036783-1358343035 GCA_031772625.1 Pinus tabuliformis | reverse complement strand
TCCCAATGATGATCTTGTCCTTTATCCCACAATGGTTGAGTGAAGATTGGGCATCCTTATGCCATCCATGCTTGAGATGGAGGTGGGCATTTTGGCTAGATTTGTAAGAAATTTTGGGAGACCTCTTGGATTCCATGTTGTAAAAATTCTTCTTGTACATCAAGTATGTAAACATACCCACACTTTCAATAGGGCAAAGGCTAGTTTTGATTAGGAGGATATGATAGGGAATAATTCCTTTAATCTTGAGGTTCTAGGTTATAAATTTCTTTTGAATCATCTCGCTCTTCTTCCACAACTCTCTGGATATATTACAACCCCAAACCCCACATCCATGTAAAATAACAGGGGTGAAGAGAGTCCCAAAGAGAACCCTTTTTTACTCTTAATCCATAGATTAGCTGACTTACAAGTATTTTCAAGCTCATAATAAGTTTTCTAGCCTCCAATAATCCCTTTTTCAATGTTATAATTCCAATTGAGTTGATGATGAATATCAATGCCTAGATATTTGTAGGATGAAACCTACTCCAAGTAATTGTTATCACAAATTAAATAACCATGGTTGATATTTTTTATTTAATTATCATGACTTTAGTCTTATCGGTATTAACTATCATACCCATCATGGAGTAGTAATCATGGAGGGTCTTAAGCTACATGTCGAGATCATCATAGCTTTTGACTAGAAGAACAATATTGTCATCATAAAGGAGAAGAGTAATGATCATACCAAAGAGCTCGAGGCTAGTGCAACCTACAGTGTCCAAACACTCGTCTATCTTATTGACGTAAATGCCAAAATGAGTGGGTGATAGGGGACATCGATCCTTAACCCCAATATTGCATTTAATTTCATGAGAACACCCCTAATTGGTTTTAAACTTGGAAACAACATTATCGTAGTGTCGAATTACAACAATTCTTAACTAGGGAGGAACCATTACCTCTTCAAGTCTATAGAAAATTGATAGAAATTGCAACTACTCAAGATTTCAAATTGAAAACTAAGACACACAATTCTACTCTACTGATCTGCAGAATGGAAATCACAATTTAGAAAAACATGAATGGACATGCAATAAAAAAAAACCACAAATACACAATGATTTATAGGGGAACCTAACTAGGAAAACCCCTTAAGCCTCTTTTCATTAGTCAATGGAATAGATAAACTATTACAATTACTAGCTCCAACTCTGAGCTCAACCTGCAAAAGAATAAGTGTTCTCTCTACAAATGAGAAAATTTGGCTAACACTTAGACAAATTATTTTTTCACCTAGCCTCTTACTTTTGTGCGACATTCCTAAGGAAATTAACCCCTAAAAGATTGGAAATTCCTCCTAATTGATTGTGCAATTCCCAAGGATTGATCTTCTAACCTCATACAACACCTCTACATTCAAACTAGTATACAACTCATGTTACACTACCTTTTCATCTCCACTTCAACTGAGCAATTCAAATTCCTTGTGTGCATTAGATATTTTGGGTTGATTAATCAATTAGTTGATAGATCTAAGAATTAGACTATTGTCCCACGACATAACTCACCTTCAACTGACTATATTAATAGTTAGAGGTTAGTTAACTAAATGCAATTGAAAATGGTTAAACTATATTACTAAAATTTAGCAATCACACATGCATGACTAAACTCGAAGCCCATTAACTCAAATTTACAGAGTTAATTGAGTGACAAGATCCATGTCACACCAATTAACTGCCTCCAAGTTGTCTTGCTGATGTGGAAATTTGATTTTACTCAATTTCACTAAGGATAAAGTCAAATTGAGTCTTTCTTTTTACATCTTTTCATAACTCCCTCTTAGCAAGATAGGGATTTTTCACCACCCCTATCCCTCACCTCTGGAATTCAAATTTGCCTCTTGACAATGCCTTTTTCAAGATGTCATCATCATGCTCCTCAGTTGGAATGTATTGTAGCAACAAAATTCTTCTCTGTAGATAGCCCCGCAAATGATGATACCATATATCAATGTTCTTGGACCTATCATGAAATGCCGGAATCTCATAGAGCTTAATGCAACTCTGATTATCACAATATGTCACTATCATATCCATATCTTGACTGAAAAGACCCATAAGTATTTTCCTCGTCCATATGGCCTCACATGCTACTTGGCTTGCAGCCATGTATTCAGCCTCTGCTAAGTTGAGTGCCACAGGCCTTTGTTTTCTGTTGTACCAGAAAATAGATATGGACCCAACATTGAAGATAGTACCTAAAGTACTTTTCCTATCTAATGGACTCCCTACCTAATTTTCATCGGTGAAGCCTTGAAGCTTCACTCCCTCTATCTTCCTGTACCATAATCCATAGTCAGTAGTGCCTCTGAGGTACTGTAACACATGTTTTTTTTCCTTCCAATACATCTTGGTAGGCCTCACCATAGTTTGACTCAATTGGTTTACTGCATAGAACATGTCGGTTCTTGTGTTCACAAGATACATCAAATACCCCACAAGCTTCATGTAAATAGTAACATCAACCTCTTCACATGAAGTGGCATTCTCCTTCCTCTAGTTTGTAGCTAGATGTGTGTCCGTGGGCTTACAATTCTCCATGTGAAATCTCTAAAGTGTTTCAGAGGCATAGTTCCCATGAAACAAATAATTCACCATCACCTTTCCATACTTTCGGCCTGAGGAAGTAATGCATTAAGCCCATGTATTTCATCTCAAATTCCATTTCAAGATCCTATTTGCAAGAGCGGATTTGTTTATCATCACCTATCAATATTAAATTATCAATGTAGAAAACAAGAACAATCGACTTACCATCTACCACAATGTGATATAACTTTGTTTAAGATTCACTTTTGGTGAATCCCAATCGACTGCGATAACTGTCGATATGAATGTACCATGCTTGAGGTGTCTATTTGAGACCATACAATGCTCTTTTGAGTTTGCATACATGTGACTCTCAATCATATGTCTCAAATCCTTATGGCTCCTCTCTGTAAATTTCCTCCTTAACAACGTCATTGAGAAACAAAGTCTTCACATCCATATGGTGGATTTTCCACCCCATCTTTGCATCCAATGCTAGAATGGATATGATTGAGGAATATCTTGCAAATGGTGCAAAAGTTTCCTCATATTCCACTCCCTCTATCCGAGAGAATCCTTTGGCCACAAATTTTTCCTTGTACTTCTCGATGCTCCCATGAGCTGCATCCTTCACTTTCCAGATCCATTTGGAACCAACCACTTATTTCCCTTTTGGTCTTGGTGCCACCTTCCATACATTATTCTTTAAGATTGATTCATATTCTTTCACCATGGTATGAACCCAAACAAGTTGAGAAACTACTTCCAAAAATGAAGAATGTTTTGTCTCAATGAGCTTTGTCATGAGATTTATGTAACCAGTGTACCTCTCAGGTGATCTCCCCTGCCTGCGCAGTGATGTGGGGGCTCCCAAATTCTCCCTTGCATCCTGCAAGAATCTATCTACTTTTTTGGTTCTCTTTCTCCCCTCTCTAGATGATTCTGGTTGAGTGGGTGCTTCCACTCTACTTCGTGCCTACTCCTCTGCATGTGGTTGCTCCACAAACTCCTAAACCTCATCTTGAGTCTCCTCCTTTGGAACTAGAAGCTCTTACTCTGGTGGGATATTCATCTCTTCTTCTAGAGAGCATCTCATAGCCTTCTTCTCATCAAACTTGACATCTCTCCTCACAACTATCATTCTTAGTGAAGGTAAATACAACCAATAATTATGTGGCATTTTGGTGTATCCTACAAGAACTCCCAAATCTACTACAAGCTCAAGTTTATTCCTTGAATCCTTGGAGACATGGAAATATAATGAAGCTCCAAAAATTCTTAAATGAGACACATCAGGCTTTCTCCCAGAGAAAGATTCCTCCAATGTGATCATGCCAAGTATTATATGAGGACTTTGGTTTTGCAGGTAGACTGCAGTGTTGTATGCTTCTTCCTATATATGTAATGGAAGCCCCTGATCCTGAAACATGGCCTTTGTTAATTCCACTATAGTTCTTTTCTTCCTTTCAGCTACCCCATTTTGTTGTGGGTTATGGGATGCTATCAGTTCTCTTCGAAGACCTTCTTTGGCACAGAAATCCTTGAAGGCTTGTGAAACAAATGAAGCTCCATTGACACTCATGAGAGGTTTCACCTTCTTCCCATTATTTTTCTCAACCAATGCCTTGAATTCAACAAATTTATTATGCATGAAGAAGATCCAACATTTTCTTGAGAAATAATTAATAAAAATAACATAATACTTATGATTTGATGTGGAGGATTTAGAAGAGGGTCCAAAAACATCAGAGTGGACTCGCTCTAAGATTGCATCTACTCTGCAATCTCAGTCAACGAAGGTGGATTCGACATATTTCCCCAAGTTTCAACCCTTGCAGACATCCTATTGGTTAAGGGAGCCTTTAGGGGGACCGATGGTTATTTGTTGCATCATTTTTAAGGTGTCATGGTGTAGATGACCCAATTTGTTGTGTCACAGTTCTTCAAGATCTCAACTCTACACTTTTTCAGCCTTACTACTCAATGTAGTACAATATCCCACCTCAATTTTGTATAGGTTCTTCACTCAAACACTGATCTTCTTCACTTTCTTGATAGCTATATGTCTCAAAAAGGTTTTCCTTTTACTGAAAGTAGCATCATAACCACGATCCTCTAATGTTGATATAGAGGTCAGGTTCTTCTTCAACCCAAGTTTAAACTTAATATCTTTGAGGAGAATATGAGAGGTTTTCTCCCTCTCAAAGGTGATAGTACTAATTTCGATAGAATTATACCTCCAATCATCCCACATTTCAATATGCATCTAAATATCCTTCTCCTTCAGGATACTGAAAAACTCCTTACACCTTGTCATATGGAACAACATACCAAAATCAAGGTACCACACAGTCCCCATAACAGTGTTGTCCATGCATGTTATTAGGGTAAAATATGATTATAATTTTGAAGCCAATGCTTCACCTCTTGCTCCTCCTGAAGGATTCCTAGTAGACTTCTTGTGTGGACATTTTCTTGCTTAGTGCCCGAAGTTGTGGCATTAGAAACATTTTATCTTACTCAAATATTCCTTCTTACCATTATTTTGGTTGGATTCAGGTTTGCTTAGGTTCTTCGTTACTTCTATGTTCTTCCCCTTTCCAACCAAGGGAAAATTCTCTTCATCCTCTGCTTTGGATGAATTTCCATCTCTTTTATTTCTCTTGAACTCTTCTTGAAGCAAATTGAACCACAACCTTTCCCAATTCAGTAATCTTTCCCTTCCATTCACAAAGTCCTGGTAGCTATGCCAGGATTTTGGAAGGCCTAAAAGAGCTAGGCTCATTAGGTCATCTTCTACAAAATTCACCCCAACCCCTCCAAGTTTATCATGAACTTGTCTTTCAGGGCCAATTTTCTATGGTCACTTCTATTTTTGAATAGCTCATTTAGTGTCTTAAACATAGCAAATGGTCTCTCTTTTCCATGGATATTTGAGACCACATGGTCCCTCACACCTTCTAGAAGAATACTTCTAGTCTTTGCAACATCTTCCTTCCATTGGGCTAATTATTGTGCATCCGACTATGGAGCTTGTGGAATGTCTGTTTTAACATATTCTAGCACAACATTATCATCAATAATTTCTTCCATTTGATCTGAGCTACCCTCCAAGGCATCCTCCAATCTTAATCTATTGACAGGAATTATCCTGATCCTGAAGGAACATTGTTGAATTGAAGCTGCAAAATTGAAATTCATGAGATACAAGTTCGAAATAATGGTTATAATGTGATTTCGGGGCTCTAATAACATGTATAAATTTGATATAAATTGCAATTTCTCAATATTTCAAACTAAAAAACAAGAGACATAATTCTACTCTATTGGTCTACAGAATGGAAATCATAATTTAGCACAACATGTATAGACATGCAATAAGAAAAACCGCAAATACACAGTGATTTATAGGGTAAACTAATTGGTAAAAACCCCTAAAGATTCTTTTCATTAATTAGTTTAATAGAGAAACTATTACAATTACTAACTCCAACTCTGAGCTCAACATGCAAAAGAATAATTGTACTATTTGTCCAATAAGAAAATTTGGCCAAAACTTAACCAATTGTTTGCTCACCTACCCTCCTATTTTCTTGTGCAATTCCTGAGGAAATTAACCCCTCAAAGAGGGTAATTTCTTCCTAATTTATTGCACAATTCCCAGGGATTGGTCTTTTGAACTCATCCAACACTTGTACACTAAAACTAGTATACAACTCATGTTGCATTGCCTTGTCATCTCCACTTCAGCTGAGAAATTTGAATTCCTTGGATGCATTAACTGACATATCTGATTTAGACTATTTTCCCACTGCACAACTAGCCTTCAACTGAATCTATCAATAGTTAGAGATCAGTTAACTGAATACAATTGAAAATAACTGAACCAGACTAATAAAATTTAGCAATCATGCACGCGTGACTGAACTCCAAGCCCATCAAGTTGAATGTATTGATTTAGATGAGTGACAAGATCCATGTCACACTAATTAACTGCCTCCAAGTTGTCCTGCTGTTATAGACATTTTTGGGCACTACAACCCCAAGCATAAAATGTCCATAAACCAAGGGCTCCTAAGTCCCTAAAAGTTGGAACACATTTTTGGGCACTGCAACCCCAAGCATAAAATGTCCATAAACCAAGGGCTCCTAAGTCCCTAAAAGTGTTTTTCCAACCCCTAAAGGAACAAGGTCAACTGATTACAGCTTCTCCCAAAAGTTCTCCATGAAAAACTACTCAGAACTGGTCAAAACAGGATCATTTCACCTGCTCCATAGGCAAAGTGCGTTGCATCTCACCTAAGTACACTCAGTGGGTGTGTTTCATTTCAAAAAGCCCTTCTATGGGGTGTGATGGGCGAGAAGAGACAAATGGCAATGTCAATCCGTGAGGTGGAAAAGCATGGAATCTTCCAGAAACTTCTCTTGTGACACTTGCCTCTCTGAATTCGACCAGGGATGAGTAAGAGATCACCAATCTCCAAGTGGAAGAAGAACTATCAGAGGGAAGACACTAATCAAATTACAAGTTGACTCATTGTCAGGCGGAAAGAGTCGATTGTGCGGACACAACCAACCTCCCTAGGAGCCTAAGACTCTCTAGTGACAAACAAGACAAACTAGAACTATCCTTCTCTAAACATGCATTATAATATGAGAAATCAAGTGTTTTGTTCTTACCTTTGTCCAAACGCTGTTGTAGAAGTCCAAGCTTTGTTGATCTGGATGAGCTCCTCCTTTTCTCCAAAACCTGCAATCACCAACAGTCAAACAATTAAATAGCACCTGATTATAACATAAAACAAAGCATATTCAACATATAGACCAAGGAGTACATGAAATAACTCATAAACAACAAGTTATTGAGAAGAATGGACCAATTTGCATTAAAGGTAATCAAAAGGAACCATTACAACCTGAGCCTTGGTGTTGTGCAAGCTCCTTCCAGGGTCCACAAGAGTCTTCCTTTACTTTGACAAAGCTCACCCACTTCCAAATAGAACAAGCAAAGATGGCAATCTCTCCTCACAAGCTTCTAAATGGGAGTCCTAATTCCTACAGCATTTACCCTTAGAAATGTATAGCTTTCAACCTCCCCTCCTTCTGGCCCAATGCCTGTATTTATAGTGCTCAAGAGGAGGTTAATCAGGTCCACCATCAATGGGATAATCCCCTCTTTGGGTGGGATAGCTCCCTTATTGATGGGATAAGTTCCTCTTTGATAGGAGTGCATGAACCATCTGGAGGCGCCCAATACACATTGAACAACCTTCTAGAATGCTCTAGAAATGACCACAAGTAACTTTTTAAAGATGAAACTTGCGCATTCTAACCTTTACAGCGGGACGCACCTATCCCTTTACATACAGAGCGTCTTTGGACGCATCTTTTGTGAACATTGGGAGTGTCCCCGCAGGTAAGGTTGAGAGAACCTGCGTCCCCAGAGATAAATACATTTATACAAGACTTTCTCTCTTTTTTGGAGTTTGACATGGAAAGCAGAGGCATAGGACTTGCCTAAGAGGGTAGCATGACTGTTGATAGAGTCATCCTAACTGTAAATGGTCATGGTGAAATTTTTTAGTGTAACAGATTGCCCCCTAAAGTGCAAAGCCTGGAATAGATTAGGGTTTGTAATATCTAGGAAGGGTGAAGTGCTTTATCATTTCAAGGATTATCCCATGGAGAGCCTGGTCAGAACCTGCAATTTTCAACACAAAATACATGTATAAGATTATATCATCACTGAGGTAGGCATTCCCATACTCAGATCAAAATTTTAACTAACAGACTAACTACTCTGATACAGGAATGATCTTGCAGTACATCACAATCATAGACTTTTGTAGACACAGTATGGACGCAGCCATCTGTTTATGATTAGTCTACTTAGATAATGAATACAAAACTCCTCGCAGCCTGGATGGTGGAAACTAGATCTAGGGTCTTCATTTCTACTTCCCGAATTGGTACGATTCTAGCCATGCGAATAAATGAGTTGATGTCGAACATGGTAGAAACCACTTGATTACCAGTCGATGATGTAAACTGTTAACAAGCATGAGAGAGACCACCAGTAATGTCAATGGTTCTCAAAGTACCCAGTACAATCCATGAGATGTGAATGAATGAGTTGATGTCGAACATTTCATAGAATCCTTCGATCGAAAGTCATTGATGTAAACTGACGTCAAAGGCGAGAAACCTGCCATTGATGCATGCAGACTTCAAGATACTGACGATTTCTAAGTCATCTCTCTAGATAATGTGCTGATGTCGATAGAAAGCGACCCGTTGCAGGCAAGCCCGCAACACGAAATCAGTGTTCAAGTTGAAGAAATGTTGCTGTAAGGACTGACTCAGGGATGGTCAAATGGATGACAAGTATTTTGCAGATGAAAGTTTTGCTTGCAGACCTCTTGAACACATAACGACACGACAGATGGCTTGGTGACGAATAACTCAAAGTTAATCCCGGAACCCGGTTAAAGACTTTCAAAGTGGTTTGATCAACTGTGAGGTAAAAGATTTCCCAACCCAGGTGAATGAAAAGTGTCGTGTTCAAGAGTGGTAATAAAGTTTCTTCTGAGACAAAAGGTAACAAACAGGTTCATTCTTCTCTCTTTTCCCCCACCATTTCTGGCAAGTACCTCTTTATTTTTAACAAGCTTGAGGAGGATAACATATGCTTGATTATAAGCTCATCCTTCGGATGAGTCCAACCTAGTTTTGATTCGAACCCTAGGAAGGGGTGGTTCGTTCCTGTTTGTAATTGAACAGGTCCTTTACTGTGAAATGTTTAACGAGCCCAGTATAGGAGAAACTCGGTGTTTTTCAATTTTAGAGAGTCTGAAAAACTTAAGAAGACTCCAAGTTGAACTTTTTCGTAGATTTGTGTCCCTCAAGCCCGAAAAAGTATAAAATAATACCTGGGGGAACCGCTTGATCTTGCGACCAAGGAGTACTTTCATAATTAGTGTCACTGACCTGAAAAGTAAAAAGCGATCAAGGACACGTCGTTTTATTTCCGTATCGAGTTTGAAACGACAAAAACCCGGCGATCTTTTCTTGATTTTACGGTCAGAAAAGAGCTATAAGGGGACCGTCTTTTAATTCCGTTTTAACGAGTGTAAAAGAAACGCTCGGCAATCTTTTCATTTTTTAGGAGTCATAAAAGGGCTTAAAAGATGACTCTGAGGTTTCACTTTTTCGTAAATTTTAACGAGTTCGAAAAAGGGATAAAAATGTACTCATGGTTTTCATTTTTTCGTAAGTTTTAATGAGTTTGAAAAAATGATAAAAATGTACTCATATGGCCGACTTTCAATTTAATTTACGAGCAGGAAAAGACGGAAAGAACTCGGCATTTTCATTTGTTTTACGAGAATGAAAGATAGCAAAATAATCTCGGTATTTTCATGAGTTTAACGAGTCTTGAAAATAACTGAAATTGACTCGAAATAGGTTTCATTTTTACAAAAGCTTGAAACAGAGAAAAACTATGCTTCAAAGTAGTTTCATTTTTTCACAAGCTTGAAACAGAAAGAAAACTGTGCTTGATGCCCCCTAAGCATAACTGCTAGAGCGCATGCCCCCCAGCTTCATTTCATTCAACCAGTTGGATGAAATGAAGGTTGAGTTACGAGATCATTTGAAAGACTCGACCTAAAACTGTAAGAAAATTATGCAAAACACTGAAATAACTAACCTAAATACTTAACATTTACGAGATCTAGTCAATCTCTCGACTCAAGTAGAGGAGGATTTGTTTCATTTTTTAACGAGCTTGACACAGGAAAAGAACTATGCTCGGATTCGGTTTCATCTTTACGCAAGCTTGAAATGAAAAACTATGCTTGTTATAAGTTCGCATGTCCCCAGCATAATGACGCAAAACGAGGTACATGCCCCCCAAGCTCCATTGCATTCAATGAGGTGGATGGAATAAAGCTTTACTTTCAAGATCTTGGAAAGACTCATGGGGGTTATTTCATTTTTTAGTGAGGTTGACACAGGAAAAGAACTATCCTCAAAACCCTTGTTTCATTTTAAACGAGCTTGACACAAGATAAGGAACTATGCTCATAACTACTCTAAAATCTACCTAACAAAGAACTCTACTCTAAAAACCTTGATTCATTTTTTAACGAGCTTGACACAAGACAAGGAACTATGCTCTAAAATCCTTGATTCATTTTTTAATGAGCTTGACACAAGACAAGGAACTATGCTCATGACTAGAATCTACCTACTTAACCTACCCTTGTTTCATTTTTTAACGAGCTTGACACAAGACAAGGAACTACGCTCAAAAAGTTCACATGCCCCCAGTATAATGATGCAAAGCAAGGTACATGCCCCCCAGGCTTCATTTCATTCAACCGGCTGGATGAAATGAAGGTTTACTTTCAATATTTAACTTGAAAAGGGAGTTGTTTCATTTTTAAGGAGGTTGACACAAGAAAAGAACTATCCTCATACCTGATTCATTTTTTAACGAGGTTGATTCAGTAACAGGAACTATCCTCAAAACCCTACTTTCTACAATCTAGCTACATATCCTAAAATCTAGCTGATTCATTTTTTAATGAGGTTGACTCAGTAAAAGAACTATCCTCATACTAACCTGTTTCATTTTTTAACGAGGTTGATACAAGAAAAAACTATCCTCGTACACACTGATTCATTGTTTAACGAGGTTGACACAGTAAAAGGAACTTTCCTCACTACATCCAGTTTCATTTTTTAATGAGGTTGAGACGGGAACAAACTATCCTCACGGACACCTGTTTCATTTTTTAACGAGGTTGGCACAGGAAAAGAACTATCCTCGCTGCATCCAGTTTCATTTTTTAACGAGGTTGAGACAGGAACAAACTATCCTCGTATTCGGTTTCATCTTTACGCAAGCTTGAAACGAAAAACTATGCTTGTTATAAGTTCGCATGTCCCCAGCATAATGACGCAAAACGAGGTACATGAAATAACTCATAAACAACAAGTTATTGAGAAGAATGGACCAATTTGCATTAAAGGTAATCAAAAGGAACCATTACAACCTGAGCCTTGGTGTTGTGCAAGCTCCTTCCAGGGTCCACAAGAGTCTTCCTTTACTTTGACAAAGCTCACCCACTTCCAAATAGAACAAGCAAAGATGGCAATCTCTCCTCACAAGCTTCTAAATGGGAGTCCTAATTCCTGCAGCATTTACCCTTAGAAATGTATAGCTTTCAACCTCCCCTCCTTCTGGCCCAATGCCTGTATTTATAGTGCTCAAGAGGAGGTTAATCAGGTCCACCATCAATGGGATAATCCCCTCTTTGGGTGGGATAGCTCCCTTATTGTTGGGATAAGTTCCTCTTTGATAGGAGTGCATGAACCATCTGGTGGCGCCCAATACACGTCGAACAACCTTCTAGAATGCTCTAGAAATGACCACAAGTAACTTTTTAAAGATGAAACTTGCGCATTCTAACCTTTACAGGGGTATGCACCTGTCCCTTTACATATAGAGTGTCTTTGGACGCAGCTTTTGTGAACATTGGGAGCGTCCCCGCAGGTAAGGTTGAGAGAACCTGCGTCCCCAGAGATAAATACATTTATACAAGACTTTCTCTCTTTTTTGGAGTTTGACATGGAAAGCAGAGGCATAGGACTTGCCTAAGAGAGTAGCATGACTGTTGATAGAGTCATCCTAACTGTAAATGGTCATGGTGACATTTTTTAGTGTAACACTCATCTCCCTTATAGATATCTATATATGGATCCCTCATCTCAGAGATCCAGAGGCTGGAATTTTGCATCTTGTAAGGAATTGTTGTTGGTTTCTTGAGGCAACATCATAGTGTTGGGTGATCTAAGCTTTGTATGAGGTGAAGAAGAGCTTACTTGCTGAGAGGATGATGCTGGTTCAGAACAACTGGTTGTAACTCTCTTGGCTCTTTCTTGATTATCAATAAAGCTATTCAAGGTTTCCTCCATACTCTTGTGTAATCTATGTTTTGTGCATTTGTATGGTCAATTTATATCTGATCCTAGATTTTTTATGATAATAGATCCATGTTCTTGTATAGTGTTATGCTTCTTTGATTCTACAGGTACTTTGTGAAGCTGGGTATATGAGAGAGCAAGTAGCAAAGGACTATCAGAAGAGAGAAGAATCGAGCAAGGAACCAAGCGCAAGACAGAGGTTGGTCTCCTTTATTCTTCTCCCATCTATCTTTCATAAAGGGAAACGAAAGTAGTTTTACTTTGTTTGTTTCTAAGGTAGCTACCACACCTTAGTGGGATTAGCAGTTCTGCATAGACACTTTTCCCTGTAAAAAAATGGCGACTCCGCTGGGGAGCGACTAGGTTGTTTGTTTATCTACATTTGTCTACTTCATAAACTTATAGATGAAGCCTGAAGTTGAGCCAGGTAGCTTTCGAACTGCATTTTCTATGCAAATACAAAGTAGATAAATGCCGCTTCAGTCAATCTCCGAGTTTTTTTTATGAATTAAACAACTGATTTACAAACTCTCTAATTGCCCTTGTGGTGGCTCTAGTAACCTCCTTAGATCTACCCCTGTTGTTGATTTACTGATTACCACTTGCTCGGCCAAAATCCCTTAACTGAACTGCAAACTATCACCCGGAACCCAAGAAAAGTCTCGTCCCTGGCCCAGCGCACTGTCTGTTCTGTGAATATCAAATTCAGTGCACTTCCCGAGTGTAGAAGGTGCGTTGCATTTCAGTTTCACTGTGTTACAGGTACGCTGATCAGACTAGGCATTGTTCCTAAATTTTGGTTTCTGTGTTCATTCTTTTCAGTTCTATTCATGAGTTTTGCTGCCTGTAGTCAGTACACCTCTGTCTGAAACCCCTTTCCTTGCTATTATTCCGCCTCCATTGTGCAAAGAACTGTAAGTGTTTTTGTGTATTTGTTGATTCATTTTCAATTCTCCTTTGCAAAAAAGTAACGTAATTGTATTGTCGTTTCTTGATTTGAAAGTGTCGCAAGTGTCGTTTTCAGTCATAGAAGAGAGTCTGATTGCTCTTGATAGTTGATTGCCCTGTTACTGTTGTATTTGATCTGAATTAGTAGTTTTTCTAGTGTTGAAAGCAAGTTTTCATTTCCAAATCGCGAAGTGTTGTCATTGTCTTCATTTTGATTTTGAAAAGAAGCTTGTTAGTAATTGTCGCTTTGAAAATAATTCAGATTTGCGCATTAGCTTTCTTTTTATCATTCACATATTAAGAAGGCTGAAAACAAATACATGCATGTGCATTTGCGTTTAGATTGTTTGATTGGTTTGATTTAGGACAGTGCATATAGTGTGTGCTCTTTGCTCTTTGTTGAAAGAATTTTGCCTTTCTTTCCTTAGTAGCTAGGATTTTCATTGCACAAAGAAGATAAAAAGACTGTTTATCATCTTAGATTGCATTTTAGGAATTGTATATATACATCACATGGTGAACCTGAAAGGCAAATTTCTTAAGCAAGATCAACTATAAAATAAATTTAATGAATCTAACAACGCTTTGGAACCTAACACACAACATCTAGAAGTCTAGGCTAGAGACGTATTCCGGTGTCGTAAAGCCTGGTAACTGTTGTTCTCACTGTTGGTTGGGTGATTCCTCCACTTTGAGATGATAAGTGCCAGTACGGACTTGTGCTCCCACGTAGCGTCGAGTATATTTTGGGAGACCACAATAGGCTTAATCCTTTATCATAGGAAGCCATGTCTGCCACCCTATCGATCGCAATGCACTGAACACAGCATTCGGGAAGATTGACTACCATACCGTAAAAAGTATTCTGCAGTTTTGCGATTGGTTTGGTAATCCCTCTACCTAGATTTCCAGAGTAGTCCCTTTCGTTCCTTTTCAGACTCCTTAATGCAAAAGGTCCATCTGAGCACTTGTCACTTCAGGCTCATTAAAAATCGAAGGCGACTAGAGTCATCTTTTGTTTTTTCTCGACTCTTTAAAATTGAAAAAACAAGTTGTGTCAAAGCGTCTAAAATTTATTTTAAACGGAATAATCATCACCTTTCCTACGTTGGTCTTAGGTTGAAGAAAATGGAGTCCACCAACCAAGGAGTTCCCCTTGGAGGAAATCCTAGTCCCTTCTCCTCTTGGGGAGATGTTGGTGCACCCCATATGGCCACATTGTCGCTTCCAGGATTGACAATAGGCTTGCCCATATGGCTTTTCTCAACCTCCGTTGTTCAGAACACCGCAATTCCTGAACAATCGAGTCAGCAACTAGACAATTTCGGAGTTACCCCCCAACCCTCTACTTCCTCCAATTCTTCCTCTCCTCCTTCCTCTTCACTTGATGAGGCTGGTAAAGCCAAAAATCAAGTACCAGAGAAGAAGAAGGAAAAGAAGAAGAAGAAGGAGCCAAAGGCGAAAAGGGGCAACCAAGCGTCGTCTAGCGAAAATCCACACACTGCACCAACCAGGCCTAAATCGCCATGTGTCATTTGCAAAGGAGACCACTTTCATCGAGATTGTCCTTACATCCCTTGGATCTTAAGGGATTGGTCTCCTCGTTTGCACAATCCGGTGTCGTCAACCTCTGATGATCATGTTGAAAACACACCATCAACTAGTGAAAGTGAAGCCCCAGGACAAAAAGGAAAATATAGATTTCCTTGTAAACTGTGCGAAGGCGATCATGCCGTCCACTGTTGTCCCTTTTTAGATGAGGCTAAAAGAGTTTTGGACGATCTTCCGGTTTCACCGTTACGACTTCCTCCTGGGTATAAGAAACTCTTGTCGACTCCGTCACTAGTTGAAAATCCGGCTGACCCGCCGGTAGTCAGCCAAAGCATCTATCATCGAAGATAAACCATCTGAACCCATACCAGATGAAAGTCAAAAGGTCGAGGCGGCAGTTGACCCGGTCTTGCCTTCAGAGGTTCCGTCTTCAGATGATACAGTCATCGAAGAGAACAAGGATGACACCGTCCAAATTCTTTTCGTAAACACATACTCCGATGAACGTGGGGGAAATTTACCCATTCCTTTACCGCAGGAAGGAAGTTCGTCAGAGTCGTACCTGGCCGTCTATTCGGTCCCGCCTCCAAGCAACCTAGTTGTTTCCTTCGACTGGAATCAGCTAGGTAGACCCCGTTTACCGGCTAGTGTACCATTCCGAATCATTGCTCAAATATATAGAATGGTCATGGCCGGTACCATCATAGATTAAGGGGCTTCTGTGAGTATCCTTTCCTCGATTGCTTGGAAAGCACTTGGTTCGCCATCACTTTTTCCTGAAATGAGAAATCTAATAGGCTTTGACAAAGGAACCAGTCGACCGTTAGGGATCCTTCCCAATGTGCCCATTACATTGAGAGGGAAAACCGTTCAAATGAACGTAATGGTAGTCCAAGGACCCCTGGAATATAATCTACTCCTCGGACGAGACTATATTTATTGCATGGGAGCGATTGTCTCCTCACTCTTTAGATTAATGTGTTTTCCGCACGAAGGAAGAGTGGTCAAGCTCGTAGACCAGCTTTCATTTCCCGGTTCACGCATAGCAAATAGTCATATACCATCCCTGAATGGTCTTTTCACGCAAGGAATGTCTCATCAATCCCCAGTCCGTCCGCCCGATGAGCGCGAGTGATTCAGGGGCATGACTGAAACCCAGGGGGCATGCACCCTGGTCTGTTTCGACAGGAAAACTTTGGGTATAGGGTAGGTTTCCGCGAGAGATATATGACTAGTCTGTACTCCCGTCCGTGATTGGAAAAGGGGGTTAGATTGGAATAAGATTCCCTCGTCAAAGTTATGTGAGTGGATTCGCTCGCCTTTGTCTATTTTGGTAGACATCGCCGAAGAAGTGTTTTGTTTGCGGTGTGAATAGAACAATCTTTGGTAACCTGAAAGAGGTAGACCTTTCCTGATAAAACAAATGTTTTGTCAGTAGAATAAAAGGTGACCTTGAAACTCTGTTTTATACCTGGGGGCATGCAAACCTTTTGGCGTGCAAGCGAAGAGCGATCATTTATCTTTTTTTTGGATTGGTCGTTTCCTAACTTGCATAAAGAAAGGATGTGGGGCAAAGATTTGAAAAATTGTCATTTTTAAATGAGACATTCTTATTATACGACTGGATTAATCGAGCAGTTTTAGCACATAGTTCAAGCTCGTTAAAAAATAAACATAAGTCATGAGCAAATGTTTCCCCCAGTGTTTAAGCTCAATAAAAAAAAATGAACCAATTTCCGGTAAATAACCATCGTGAATGTAGTACTTCAGCCTTTAAAGCCTTGGTCGTGTTCTCACCATCACCTCCACTCTGTATTGGCCGATCATTCACCTCCATTTGATTGTTTACCCCTTTTGAGGAACAGCTGCGAAGAGTGATCCTGTTAGCCATCCTTGTGACACTGCCATGATTGGAAAATTCCAAACCTTACCTGGAATCAGCTGCTACCCAAATTTATCACTCGTTCCTCAAAAAACGAGTCTCCTTTAAGCTCTTTTCAACTGACTCGTAAAATATGAAAAGATTGCCGAGCCATTGGCCTCTCCAGCTCGTTAAAGGGACCGTAAGTGCTATCCCTCCTTTAATTTTAATCTTTTTTGGACCTGAGGGATTATTACACAAAAAGATCGAGCGCTTGTTTTGTTCGGCTCGTTAAAAGTATCGAAAATTCATCCCTTCTGTATTGTTTTATACTTTTTCGGACTTAAGGGATTAGATGACGAAAAAGGATTTTTGGAGTTTCCTTTACGTCCCTTTTTAGACTCTCTAAAATTGAAAAGGACCGAGTTATCTTTGTCGTTAAACTCGTTAAAACCTAATAGCGACAAACTTGTCCATAGCAGACAAGAACGAGTTTCATTATTGCTAGGCTCATTAAAACATAGCGATGGGTTTGCCCGAAGGGAAAATTATAGAACAAGCATATGTTATCCTCCTCAAGCTTGACAAAAATAAAGAGGTACTGGTCAGTAATGACTGGGGAAAAATTGGGAAGAAAACTTGAAGAAACTTTGTTGGTAGCAAGTCGCTCTTGAACATGACACTTTCACTCCGCATCCAAGTCGGGTTGGGTTGTTTCATTCACCGGTCACATCACCATGGTCACATCACACCATCCACATTTGGGGTTAATGCTACCAATCCATCATGTCAGTGTCGCCGATATGTTCAAGAGAAGTCACTCAGAGAATTCACCTGTGTCTCACCCACTGCAATACATTTACGCTCCATTATTTCATGACCGCCACCCTGAACCTTATATCACCAGATCGTTTTCACCTCAATTGAAATCATTTGCTCCGTTCTATGTCATTGATGTGGGATTCACTAAGGCCCTCCTATGACGGATTGCTTCTTGTCGACATCAGCTCATTATCCAAGAAGTCAATCTAGGGACAACCCTTTCAGTACTTTGAAGCTTGCATGCCTCAATGGCAAGTTTCTCACTTCCGGTGATAGGTTTACATCATTGGCCTCCGACCAAAAGATTTTGTGTGGTGTTCGATGCCAAGCCCTTTATTCACACCACGTGAATTGTACTGCAATACCTTGAGGGTCATTATCATTATCGGTGATTCCTCTCGCGCCTGTTAACAGCGTACATCATTGGCTAGTAATCAGGCAATGTCTTTCCATGTTCGACTCCAGAACATCTCTCACATGGATCGACTTGTACTTTGAGTGAGGATCGAATGAGATTGAAAACCCCAGATCTAGTTTCATCCATTCGGGCTACGATATATATTCAGGAAAATAACGACATCAAATGTACATCATTGCTGCACAGATAATCATCCAATCAAAGGGATGATGGCTCTACCAGAATCATCAGTCTACACTCAAACGATTGTCTGTCCTATGTACATGAAAATGAATTTATAAAGCTGAGCATGGGAATGCCCGCCTTAGCTAGATCATGAAAATATTATGAAGATAATGTATTGTGTTGTATCTTATTACAGGTCTCCTCCCAGCTTGAAAGAACTCCGGATCCTCATGATAAAGAATTTCACCCGACATCAAAAAATATTAACGACCTCATGCTTTAGGGGGCAACTATTATAGACATTTTTGGGCACTGCAACCCCAAGCATAAAATGTCCATAAACCAAGGGCTCCTAAGTCCCTAAAAGTTGGAACACATTTTTGGGCATTGCAACCCCAAGCATAAAATGTCCATAAACCAAGGGCTCCTAAGTCCCTAAAAGTGTTGTTCCAACCCCTAAAGGAACAAGGTCAACTGATTACAGCTTCTCCCAGAAGTTCTCCATGAAAAACTACTCAGAACTGGTCAAAACAGGATCATTTCACCTGCTCCATAGGCAAAGTGCATTGCATCTCACCTAAGTACACTCAGTGGGTGCGTTGCATTTCAAAAATCCCTTCTATGGGGTGCGATGGGCGAGAAGAGACAAATGGCAGTGTCAATCCGCGAGGTGGAAAAGCATGGAATCTTCCAGAAACTTCTCCTGTGACACTTGCCTCTCTGAATTCGACCAGGGATGAGTAAGAGATCACCAATCTCCAAGTGGAAGCAAGAACTATCAGAGGGAAGACACTAATCAAATTACAAGCTGACTCATCTCCCTTACAGATATCTATATATGGATCCCTCATCTCAGAGATCCAGAGGCTGGAATTTTGCATCTTGTAAGGAATTGCTGTTGGTTTCTTGAGGCAACATCATAGTGTTGGGTGATCTAAGCTTTGTATGAGGTGAAGAAGGGCTTACTTGCTGAGAGGATGATGCTGGGTCAGAACAACTGGTTGTAACTCTCTTGGCTCTTTCTTGATTATCAATAAAGCTATTCAAGTTTTCCTCCATACTCTTGTGTAATCTATGTTTTGTGCATTTGTATGGTCAATTTATATATGATCCTAGATTGTTTATGATAATAGATCCATGTTCTCGTATAGTGTTATGCTGCTTTGATTCTACAGGTACTCTGTGAAGCTGGGTATACGAGAGAGCAAGTAGCAAAGGACTATCACAAGAGAGAAGAATCGAGCAAGGAACCAAGCGCAAGACAGAGGTTGGTCTCCTTTATTCTTCTCCCATCTATCTTTCATAAAGGGAAACGAAAGTAGTTTTACTTTGTTTGTTTCTAAGGTAGCTACCACACCTTAGTGGGATTAGCAGTTCTGCATAGACACTTTTCCCTGTAACACCTGCTAATGTGGAAATTCAATTTTACTCAATTTGACTAAGGCTAATCAAAATTGAGCCTTTCTTGCTACATTTTTTCAACAGTCTTTTCCACAGCTTATCCTAAGGAGAAATATCAAAAGCTTTTCTAAAGTAAAGAAAACAAAAGAAGAGGTTGGTTTTACTATTTCTACACTCCTCAGCAGTGATCCTAAGCATTATTAGATTATCAATAGTCGAGTGATGTCTCCTTAAACTAGCTTTCCCTTTAGCTCTTTTATCATAGCTTTCAAGCTAGTGGCTAATATTCTTCTCCAAAATGAGCCCATATAGTGTGGCTAAAATATGGACAATCATAATGGTCATATAGTTAGAGGGAACATTTATGTCCTCACTTTTAAAGATAAGAAAAATAAGGATTTGTGTCCCGAGCTTAGGGAAGTTGTGTTTTATATCCAAATTGAGAAGATTGCGGATATGAATGATTAGGATAGACCTTCCCATTTTGAATATTTATCTTGGTATCCTTTAATGTTCCTAGGTTCCCCATTCTTGAGTTTCTTAATCCTAAACTCCACGTCTTCCAAAAGAAAAATATCCTCCTTTATAGGATTGTTTAAAGGAACATCCATGGTGACCAAGGAATCATAAATCTTCTTAAGATACATATCCCAACTCTCTAAGGGAATCAAATGATTCTCTTTAGTTTTGTAAACAAGTACATTTTGCCAAAACTTTCTCGGCTCAACTTTAGAAAGTTGAAGAAGATGTTCTTGTCTCTTATTAATATAGGACATTTTCTTCTTTTTGATAAGAGCTTTCTATATACTTGTGTTTTTTATCTTAATAGTTTTGTTTAGAGCAAACAAAGTAAACTTTGAAACAGCAACTATAATCTCAAAATGAGAACTTTAGCCAAAAAATCCCGAAAAAACATGAAATGTCAACCCTAAAATGAAAAGTGTTGATGCTGAAATAACACCTTTTCTTCTAGGGAAAAATTTCAACATGTTTTAAAAATGGCAGTGAAAACCAATTTTTTGTGCAAAAATTGTGCAAAAAACACCCTGAAAACGAAAAGTGTTGATGTGTTGATGTTGAAATAATGTCTCATTTTTCTTCAAGATAAATTTTCAACATTTTGAAATAGTGGCATAAAAGATTTTATCATGACTCCGGAAAACATTAAAACTTCAAAAGAACAATGAAAACATAAATTTAAAAATAAAAACAAAAGTTAAAATAATGAAAAAACAAAAAACAAAAAAATAATTAAAAAATAATAAAAAGTAAATAAAAATATATATTAAAAAAACATATAATTAAAAAAATGACACAAAAAAAAATCAAATATTTAAAAAAGACAAAAAAAAAAAATCAAACATAAAAACAAAAAAACAAACAAACAAACAAACAAAAACAAAAACAAAAAACAAAATTAACCTTAAAAAAAAAAAGAAACAATCATAAAAATGTTAAAAAAAAACACAAAATTAACCTATAAAAAATAAAATTAAAAAAAATAAAGAAATAAATAATAACAAAAAAATATTTTCAAAAAACGTGACAAAGAAAAACAAAAAATAATGAAAGAAAGAAAATAAAAAAATGCATCATTGAACAATTAAAGAAAAAACCAAACAAACAAAAACATTAAAAAAAAAAAAATACACACACATTAAAAAAATTTAATAAAACATTTTTTTAAATTAAAAAATAAAAATAAAAACCTTAATAAAATAAGTCAAAATAAAAATATTAAAAAATAAACAACATACAAATTTTTAAAAAATCATTGAAAAAACATTAAAAAAAACATTATAACAAAAATTAAAATTTTAATATACAAACAAAATTAAAATAACAAAAATCCTATTAAGAAATTAAAGGAAAAAAACATAAAAAAAATAATAATAATTTATAAAATAAATGATAATTATTATAAAAATAATAATTTGATTGAGACCCGTCCATTGGCCTGGGGTCGCGGTCCTGGGCAATGGAGTTATATGCAGCTTTGCCTGCCCAGGGTCACGCCCCCCTGGGCCCCTGGATGAGCTCAATCTAATTATGAGAATCAAATGAGCCCCTCACCCAATTCTCAAAATCGGGTTGAGCCCACCAAGAAGCCCAAAGAAGCCTATTTTTTTCATATATATTTTTTATAACGTTTATACTTTTTAAATTTTTATGTATAATTTAATTTTTTTCACATTTATATTGTTTCTTTTTATTATAAATGTTTTCTTTTAAAAAAAATATATTTATATAATTTTTTTTTCTTGTTTTTTATTTTTAAATTTTTTTTTCAAAGTTTTTTTTTTTTCTTTAATGGTTTTTTCTATAACTTAATTGTATTTTTTTATTTTTTAAATTTTATGTGTGATATTTTTAATTTTTTTTAATTCTATGTTAAATTTTTATTTTTATTTTTTCTTTTACTTGAAATATATCTGAACCAATTTTCTTTTAATTTTTATTTTCAAATGTCATCATTTTTTATATAAAATTCATAAAATTTGTTATTTCTCCTATTTTTTTTCAAATTTTTCATATTTTTTTTATTGAATGTGATTTTTAGCAGAAATATCCTAAAATATATATTTTTTAACCATATATATATGTAAAATGTGTATTTTCTATCGAGTTCTTTAAATTATTAATTTTTTGTGACAATTATTTTTTTGCATTGAAATATTAATTAACGATTTATAAATATATAAAAATCCTAATCTCAAAATATCATTTTTATTATTTTTTTTAAACTTTGCAAAAAAATTAAAATTTTCATTATAAAAAAAACTGCAAAGGAAAACAAAACAAAAAAAAATCGAAAACCCTTAAAAAACAAATACCTAAGAATGAAAAACATGAAGAGAAATAAAAGAATTTGAAAAATGGTTAAATAATCAACATTTAAAAAAAAGTCCACACTTAATACATTAGAAAATTTGAAGTGTCAAAAATAAGTCCTCTAAAGAAAGGGGTTGATGCCACATCAACCCTTTTCAAAATTAACATGAAAATCATTGACATTTAAAAACAAATGTTCATATTTGATACATAAGAAAAATTAAAGTGTCAAAAATCTTCTCAAAAAAAATATATATGTATTCTGCATGAGAACTTTTCAAAATCAATTGATTTTTTTGCTACCTCAAAAAAACGGGTAATCGTATGAGTTCCCGTTTCAAAGTTTACATTGTTAGCATCTCTAATCACTCTCTTTGAAATTTTATAGTCCTTACCATACCAAGGGTTGGAAGTTCTATTATTCTTTTTTTATGACACCTCGGTAGAGAATTTTTTAATGATGGTAGAAAGGGTTGTAGTCAAATTGTAGTAGATTTGATTAATATTATTCTTATATGTTAGGAAGCCTAAATCCATCTCTAAATCCTTTAAGAAGATATCTATGTTACTTCTATCAAAACGAGTATGCACTTAGCCCTCATAGATCTTTTGCATGTGGCTAGTATGCATAACAAGATTGAGAGTTACAGACAGAGCTCTGTGGTCAGAGTCAGGTTCGTGATCATTTAGCACTTCAAAGTTTGCAAAACGGTTAAAAACATGGGTGTCAGATATCGCACAATCAACAACACTACTTCCCAACCCATGAATACAAACCATCTGGACAAAAGTAGGCCACTTGTTAGTTCCATTACAAATTATCAGGTCTTGGGAACTACAAAGCTTGAGAAGTTTAGTACCAATTAGGTTCTCGGTAATTTCATTTGAATTTCTTTCAAATATATCTACTAAGTCACTATCCTCATCCACCCATAGGAGGTCAGGGCTATGGTTATTGATTGGTATAGTAGTCTCGTTAGTAGTGCTTCTAGCATTGAATTCCTTAAGTAAAAGGACATTACCTTCATTCCTTAGGCTATGGATGTCTTCTTCTAAGGTATTGAAGGGGAAGTTCTTATCCAAATTGTTTTTCTTATAGGAGGTAGAGTTGATAGGAGTGAAATAATAAATTGCGAGGAAAATCCTATTGTGTTAGAATTAGAAATTTCAATCCAAATGTACAGATTGAGGGGATCAATTTTATGAATTCAAATGTGAGAATAAACCTTATCCTTTATATAACAAGATATAACACCAACACCTTTGTGGGAATATTTCTTATTCCACGTTGACCAAAGAATGAACCCGTAAATGTGTGGGGCCTTAGATTCCTCATGTTCCCAAGTTTCAACTAAGAAAATAAGATCAAAATCACTCGGGATCCAACTTAACATAGGACCTTTACACCACGGGAAACCATGACACTTCCAAAATAGGATCCACAGTGATCCTAATTCCTATTTGTCACTCTTATCTTGGGATCTATCTCTAATAATAGCTTTCCTATTCCTAATGATTTCCCATTTCCCTTCCTTTTTTGCCTCCTTGACCTTTTGGACCTCTTTCCTTAGTTCATCTTAGTATTCTGGAATAATGTTTTCATTTATGAAGATTCTTGATCATTTTAAGCTTGGGGATCTCCTAAGAATATCTAATTTATGGTCATCATAACTTATCTTAACCCGAATTAGCCTGTGTTTATGTTCGATTATCTTTCCCACCCTTGTTGATTCTGTGAGCTAGGTTTTCTGAATTTGTGATTTCTTTTCAATTGTTCTTTTACTATGTTTAATGTATCTCATTGTCTTGCTCTTTTATACCAGCGATTAAAAAGTTCAAGGATATTTTGTGGCCCTCATGGTCTAGTTCATTAGTTTGTTAATTTCTTCTTTTATGAGTTTGATATCTAATTTAGTCTATGTGTTATCCTGGCTTGAGTTATTATTTTTTTTTTTTTAGATTTTTAATCTCGTCTTTCGAGGTGTCGTTTTCTTCAATCATTAATTGTTTTATGTGTTCAATTTCTCGCTTCCTACCTTCATTTTTAGAAGTTTAATCTCAAGTTCTATTATTTTATTTTTGAATGATTTGTGGTTATTTTCAATCATTGTAGATAATTATACTTTAAATTGTCTTTCTCTTTCCTTATTCATTTTTCTAAAAATTAAATGTACTTGTATAGACTCTCTTCTTCATTTTTCTAAAGATTCAATGTACTCCTAAATACTTTATAGGGTAATTTTGCTTGGCTTCCCTTTGCTAGAGTGAAGCTTAAAGGTATGAGGAGAAATACTCATAGTTATAGTAAATAAAGCTTAGTAAAAAAAAGGTAAGAGGAACATATGCACCTAGTAAGAGATTGTAGTGCATAGAGTTATATTAGTGGCCGCAAAGTTTGCACAAAGATGTACCCACCACGGAGATCACCATATGTAATAGTTGTATCACCACCGCGGAGAGATAACATGCAAATATCATTGCACATGTTTGAAAGAATTCTTCACCACTGAAGAGAGATATCATGTACATGTCACCGCCAAATTTAGGGCTGAAATGATTCTCCACCCAGAGAAGTATAAAACACTGCAGGAATGATCAACCATTCATACATAGAATATGTGGAAAGTCACTGCATAGATCATCGCAGAGAAGAGCCACAAAATGATATGTGTGATGGATATCAATGAAGAAGTATGGCCACAAATACTTCTTTGAGAAGTAGGAGAGCAAGAATTTGGAAGCTACTAAGTGTAGATATGCCACCACAGAGTTTATATAAGAGCGAGCGAGACTTTGGTGGCACAGAGCGAGACTTTGTGTTTCTGGGAAAACTAGTGTCTTTTCGAGCGACTAGCCCTCTAGGTTTGGCAGCTACCCTAGAAACAACAATTCAAAGAAATTCGTGATTTCTTCTATGTATAATAGACAAGAGAAAGACAAAGGAACCAACCTAGATCTTCCGCTTAACTCCTTGTTTGATCTCTCTCCCCCTTCACAGAGCTTGCAACTCCTCTCCGTACTTATCCCACTTGGAGAGTACCTACAGAAACACAATAACAAAGAACCGTCAAAGCATCTTGATCTATTATATCATCATCATTACGGAATCAGAAATATAATGAACATACAATGGCATTCAAAAATAATAACATTAACAATTGCACAATTATATGGAAGAAAACTCGAAGAAATTTATTAAAATAGAAGGGAGAATTATAACCCAGTTTTCTGATCCAGCATCATCCTCCCAGCATCAAAGCCCTCTTCACCTCATGAAATAGCAAAATCACCCAACAATACAATGCTCTTTCTCAAATACAAACTATCAACACTTCTTTGCAATTCACAATATTCCAGCCTCTGGATCTCTTAGATAATGGATCCATTTATAGATGTGTGCAAGGGAGTGAGTCATCTATTGGTTTTGATTAGTGTCATTCCACTTGTTACATTTGGTTCCACTTAGAGATTTCTTGGATCTCTTACTCATCCCTAGGCAAATTCAGAGAGGCAAGTGTCATAGGAGAAGTTTCTAGAAGATTCCATGAGCATCCACTTAGAAAACTATCTCAGACATTTGTCCATCCTCGCTCATCGCACCCTATAGAAGGCCTCATCAGTATGCATTGCACCTGGCTAGTGTAGAAGTCAGTATGCATCGCACCCTGACAGTGGAGCAGTCAGTATGGTCTAGTTTAGGCTAGTTTTGGATGGTTTTTCAGGTGGAACTTTTGGGGAATGATGTAATCAGTTGACCATGATATTTTAGGGTATGAAACAACACTTTTAGGGGTTAAAGAGCCCTAGTTTATCAACATATAAGATTGGGGTTGAAGTGCCCAAATATGTCTATAACAGTTGCCCCCTAAAGCATGAAGTCATAAATCTTTGATGTCGGGTGAAATGCTTTAACATGAGGATCCGAGGTTTCGAAACTGGAAGGTGACCTGTATAAGATACAATACAATACATCATCATAATATAATTTTCATGATCTAGCTGAGGTGGGCATTCCCATGCTCAGCTTTATAAATTCATTTCATGTACATAGAACAGATAATCGTCTGTAGTTGCAGACTGGTGATTCTTCATATGTAGAGTCATCCTCCCTGGCTTAGATGACCATCTGTGCAGCTTCTGTGTACATTTGATGTCTTTATATCCCTGAATATATCATAGCCCAGATGGATGAAACTAGATCCGGGGTCTTCAAACTCGTTCAATCTTCACCCGATGTACAAGTCGATCCATGTGAAAAGATTTTTTGAAGTCGAACATGGAAAGACATTGCCTGATTACCAACCAATAATGTAAGCTATTAACAGACGTGAGAGGAATCACCAATAATGATAATGACCCTCAAGGTACTACAGTACAATTCACATGGTGTGAATATATGATCCGATGTTGAACACCACGCAAAATCTTTCGGTCGAAGGCCATTGATGTCAACCTATCGCCAGAAGTGAGAAACTTGCCATTAAGGCATGCAAGCTTCAAAGTACTGAAAGGGTTGTTTCTAAGTCAACTTCTTGGATAATGAGCTGATGTCAACAAGAAGTGACTCGTCATAGGAGGGCCTTGATGTATCCCACATCTACGACACGAAATGAAGCAAATGATTTTATGGAGGTGAAAACAATCGACGACACAAGGTTCAGGAATGGCAGTCATGAAAAATGGAGGTTGAAGGTATTGCAGTGGATGAGACATTAACTGGATGGTGAATTCTCGATTGAATGACTTCTCTTGAACATATCGGCGACACTGAAATGGATTGGTAGTGTTAACCCCAAAAATGGATGGTGTGAAAGACCAATGTTGAAATGACCAATGAACGGAATAACCCAACCCAACTCAATCATGGTGATGGAGTGAAAGTGTCATGTTCAAGAGCGACTTGATACCGTAAAGTTTTCAAGTTTTCTTCCCTTTTTCCCCAGTCATTGCTGACCAGTACCTCTTTATTTTTGTCAAGCTTGAGGTGGATAACATATGCTTGTTCTATAATTTTCCCTTTGGGAAAACCTGTCACTATGTTTTAGCGAGTCTAGCGACAGTGAAATTCGTTCTTGTCTGGGTGGACAAGTTTTTTGCTATTGTTTTAATGAGTTTAACGACAAATATAACTCGGTGCTTTTCATGTTTAAAGAGTTTGAAAAAGGACGGAAAGGAAACTCTGTCCCGTTCATGACGAGTTTGTCACTATTGTTTTACCAAGTTTAACAACAAGGATAACTCAGTTCTTTTCATGTTTAGAGAGTTTGAAAAGGGACGAAAAGGAAACTCCGGCAGTTCTTTTTCGTAGCATAATCCCTTGGGTCCGAAAAAGATTAAAATAATACAAAAGGGATGAATTTTCGATCACTTTAGCGAGCCGAAAAAGACAAGCGCTCGAACTTTTTTGTGAGATAATCCCTCAGGTCTGAAAAAGATTAAAATATACAGGAGGGATGGCATTTTCGACCACTTTAACAAGATGAAAGGCCAATTGCTCGACAATCTTTTCATATTTAACGAGTCTGAAAAGGGTTTAAAGAGGACTCATTTTTTAGGAACGAGTGGTGTCTAGGGTAGCAACTGGTTCTGGGTAGGTTTGGAACTTCTCAAAACATGGTGATGTGAAGAGGTTGGCTAACAAGACCACTCATCACAGCTGTTCCTCAAAATGGTAAACAACCAAGTGGAAGCATATGATTGGCCAAAAAGATGGAGGTGATGGGCAATACACAACCAAGGCTCAAAAGGCTAATAGCATGGCAATTACAGAGGTTATTTACTGGAGGTGAGTTCATTTTTTTAGTGAACTTGAACCTTGCGGAAACTATGCTCGGTTTTTAGTTTTACTTTTTATGCAAACTAGAAATGAAAAAACTAAAAAGGCAAAACTAAAAAGCTAGAAAAACTAAAAAGTTAAGGAACTACTGAGGTTAGGTAGGATGGTTTTTGTCAGCGGTTAGACAAAAAACTTCCTTTGTGGTCAGACCAATCACCTAACCTAAGAAGCTAAACAGCTAAAAAGATAAAAAGCTAAAAAAACTAGAGAATGAAATTGAAAAAGGTTTGCATGCCCCCAGCATGATGAAAAGGAGAATCTCCAATAACCATATGGAAATCACTGTGGTTAAGCAGGATGGCTTTTGTCAACAATTAGAAAAAACACTTCCTGGGCTTCGTCTGCCAAATAGACAAAGGTGAATGGTGTCTCGAGCATTCACTTAACTTATAGAGAAATTCATATGGTAGGATGGTTTTGTCTGCCAAATAGACAAAACACTTCCTTGGCTTTGTCTGCCAAATAGATGAAGGTGAATGGTGTCTCGACCACTCACATAACCTACAGGGAAACCTATCTTTTTAGATGGGTTCCTCTGCCAAATAGACAAGGGTGCATGCCCCCTTAGCTTCGTTACATTCACCGGACTACTCCTGGGAATCAGGTGGATGGAATGAAGGTTGAAGAGATACTGCTAATGTACAAGGATTATTTAGGGATGATGGCCGACTTGGAGTTATGCTTGAAGCGGGAAATGATAGCTGGTCAACAGTGACAATTTTTCATTCATGTGGGAAACACATCACTCAAAAGAGTGTTGAAACAATAGCCTCCATGTTATAAACATAGTCACATCCAAGGAGTAGATTGTAATCTAACGGTCCTTGGACTACCATCACATTCAGGTGAACGGTTTTCCTTCCCAAAGTTATCGGTAACTTAGGAAGGATCCCTAATGGTCGATTGGTTCCTTTGTTAAAGCCTGACAAATTCTGTGTGACAGGCATAAGCGTTGGCAAACCAAGCACTTTCCAAGCAGTTGAGGAAAGGATACTCACTGATGCCCCTTCATCTATGATAGTGCTAGACACGATCATTTTGTAAACTTGTACTATGATCCGAAAAGGCACGTAAGATGGAAGGCGGGATCTTGCTAGTCGATTCCAATCAAAGGAAGTGACTAGACTGCTTGGAGGGGGTATCGAATAAACGGTTGAATTAAACCCTTGAGTAGCAGGAACTGGGGCATTTTCCTCCTATTGTGAAGGAATAGGCAGATTGCCCCCAAGTTCATCTGACTCTGAAGTAACAAAAATAATTTGAACGGTATCATTCTCACTCTCTTCAAGAAGGATATGAGCTTTTGAAGGTAAAACTGGGTCGACTGCCATCTCGACCTGTTGACTTTGGTCCGGTATAGACTGAGAAGATTCAATTTCAGTGATAGGAGTTTCGACTGATGGTTGAGTTAAGTCAGTCGATTTTTCAACTAGTAAAGGACTTGGGGAGAGTTTCCTGTATCTAGATGGGAGTCGCTGTGGTGAAGCAGGACAGTTATCCAAGACTCTTTTGGCTTCATCCAAAAAAGGACAATGGGGAAGGGTATGGTTCCCTTCGCATAACCTACACGGAACTTTGACCTTTCCTTTATGTCTGTGAACTTCACTATCACTAGTTGATGGTGTATTATCAACATGATCAGTAGAGGTTGATGACAATAGTTGTTGCGAACGGGGGGACCATTCTCTCAAGATCCGAGGTAGGCATGGAAAATCTCGATGAAAATGGTATCCTCTACAAATTATGCATGGAAATCTAAGTTTAGGAGTTTTAATGTGCGGATTTTCACCAGCTGATGCATCCAAATCTATGGTTGCTTGGTTTCCCCCTTGCTAAATTGGCTTCTTCTTCTTCTCCTTACCTTTCTTCTTCTTCTTAGCCACCTGGTTATTAGCATCACTACTTTCACCAAGCGAAAAGGAAGAAGGGGAGGGAGAAACAAATGAAGAAGAAGGTGAAGGGTCAACATTAGTATCAACTGGATGTTGATTCGATTGCTGAGGAATCATGTTATTTTGAACCCAAGAGGTCGAGAACAACCGTACTGGCAGGCCAATGGTGAGTCCCGGAAGGGACAAAGTGGCCATATGAGAAGCACCAATATTTCCCCAAGAAGTATAAGGACTAGGATTCCCCTCAAAATGGATTCCTTGATTGGTGGACTCCATTATCTCAACCTAAGACCAACAAAGGAAAAGGGATGTTATTCCGAATTTAATAAATTTTAATGATGCTTTCACACAACTTTGCTTTTTCAATTTTTGAGAGTCGAGAAAAAGCTAAAGATGACTCTAGTCCCCTTTGATTTTTAATGAGCCTGAAGTGAAAAGTGCTCAGGTTGACCTCTTCTTTTAAAGAGTCGAAAAGGAACGAAAGTGACTACTCTGGAAATCTAGACAGAGGGATTACCAAACCAATCGCAAAACTCCAAAATACACCTTGGTGGTAAATTAAAGAGAAATTATCAAGGAATTATTTATGGCAGTCAATCTTCCCAAATGTTGTGTTCAGTGCATTGCGATCGATAGGGCGGCAGACTCGACTTCCTATGGATAAAGGATATAAGTCTATTGTGGTCTCCCAATATATATGTGACAGTAAGGGGAGCACAAGTCCGTGATAGCACTTGTCGTATCAAGGAGGAGGAATCACCCAACCTTCAATGAAAATGATATTTACTAGATTTTACGACGCTGGAACACGTCTCTAGCCTAGACCTCTAGATGTGTTGCGTTAAGTTCCAAAGCGTTGTTAAGTTCATTGAAATTTATTTTAGAGTTGATCTTGTTTAAAGTTTTCCTTTCAATGGTTCACTGCGTGATGTTGATTTGAAATTCCTAAAAATTCAATCTACAATGATAAACAATCATTGTTTATTTTGATCAATGAAAATCCTAGCTACTAGGGAAAGAAGATTATGATTTCTTTCAAACAAAGAGAAAAGAGCACACACTAGTGCATTTTCCTAAATCATTTTTCACACACAACCTAAATGCATGTATTTTTTTTTTGTTCTCTTTAATGTGAAAAATTTCAAAAAAGAAAACTAAATGTATCAAACATCTGAAATATTTCTTTCAAAGCGACATTTTTGACAATTTCATTTTCAAAATAGAAAGGAAGACTAAATGACACTTTTCAATTTCGAATAGAAAATGCTTTCGACACTTCAAATATCAAAAAAACAAATCAAATATATGACAAAAAGTTCAATCAACTATCCAGGGAAGGAAGACTCCACAACACTTCTCTTTTTGACACAAAATGACAGTTACGACACTTTTTGTACGAAAATGACAAATCGATTTAAGCAACTTTTCAACAAAGGATTGTAAATGATGGAAAAACACATAAAAAAATTTACTAATCCTAATCAATTTAGGCTGATCTATGTGATGCAAACAGGCTTTAGTAATGAGGTACTATTCATAAGCAGCAAAGCAACTAAACAGAGCTAAAAACAAGGACAAAAACCCCAAATTTCAAGAATGGAAATAGGTTCAGTTAGTCATCGCACCTAAGCTTCACAGAAACAGGGTTGCATCACACCTGCTACACTCAAGAAGTGCGATTCATACTGGTTTATAGTGACAGACAGTCCGATGGGCCTGGGAGCGCAACTGAAATGGGTTTTGGCTCAAATTTGCCGCTAATTTTAGTGAGTTAAGCTGAGCTATGATGGACAGTAAAGAGAAAATTACAGAGGAATGATCTTGAGAGGTTACTGAGCTACCAAAAGGGCATCTAAAATGCTTGTAAGTCAAATGCTTAATTCATAAACTAAACCAGAGATTGACTGAAGCAACATTCATCTACTACACAATTACAGAGCAAGAGTAGTTCGAAGGCTACCTGGCTGACTTCAGGCTCTGTCTATAGTTTATAAAACAAACAATAACAACAAACAAACATCTATTTGGTCCCCAGCGGAGTCGCCAATTTGTTTCTGGGAAAACTAGTGTCTTTTCGAGCAACTAGCCCTCTAGGTTTGGTAGCTACCCTAGAAACAACAGTTCAAAGCAATTCATGATTTCTTCTATGTATAATAGACAAGAGAAAGACAAAGGAACCAACCTGGGTCTTCTGCTTAACTCCTTGCTTGATCTCTCTCCCCCTTGACAGAGCTTGCAACTCCTCGTTGTACTTATCCCACTTGGAGAGTACCTATAGAAACAGAGTATCAAAGAACAGTCAAAGCATCTTGATCTATTATATCATAATCATTACGGAATCAGAAATGTAATGAACATATAATGGCATTCACAAATAATAACATTCACAATTGCACAATTATATGGAAGAAAACTCGAAGAACTTTATTAAAATAGAAGGGAGAATTACAACCCAGTTGTCTAATCCAGCATCATAGCTCTCTTCACCTCATGAAATAGAAAAATCACCCAACAATACAATTCTCTTTCTCAAATACAAACTATCAGCACTTCCTTGCAATTCACAATATTCCAGCCTTTGGATCTCTTAGATGATGGATCCATTTATAGATGTGTGCAAGGGAGTTAGTTATCTCTGGGTTTTGATTAGTTTCATTCCACTTGTTACATTTGGTTCCACTTGGAGATTTCTTGGATCTCTTACTCATCCCTGGGCGGATTTAGAGAGGCAAGTGTCATAGGAGAAGTTTCTAGAAGATTCCATGAGCATCCACTTAGCAAACTATCTCGAACATTTGTCCATCCTCACTCATCGCACCCTACAGAAGGCCTCATCAGTATGCATCACACCTGGCTAGTGTAGAAGTCAGTATGCATTGCACGTGGCTAGTGTAGAAGTCAGTATGCATCGCACCCTGATAGTGGAGCAGTCAATATGGTCCAGTTTAGGCCAGTTATGCATGGTTTTTCAGGTGGAACTTTTGGGGAATGATGTAATCAGTTGACCATGATCTTTTAGGGTATGAAACAACACTTTTAGGGTTTAAAGAGCCCTATTTTATCGACAAATAAGATTGGGGTTGAAGTGCCCAAATATGTCTATAACACTTCGGTGTTTTATATAAGCCACTTTGGTGCTTATAGAAAAGTAAGTGAGACGTCAGTGCCATAGAGCAATCCTTTAGTGTTTTATATATGTCGTAGAGTGTAGATATGCCACCGCAGATATTTATAGGAGCAAGACTTCGATGCTTTATATATGTCGCAGAGTGTAGATATATGACCGCGAGATTATAGTTATAAGAGCAAGACTTTGGTGTTCAATATATGCCACTAACTGTAGATATTCCACATGTGTCTGCAACATATATAAAACACCGACTTATCGCTCTTATAAATATAATATCCGCGGTGGCATATCTACACCCAGTGACACGTGCCCACACATACATATCTGTGCGCGCGGGGGCGTAAGAATTGTATATCATATTCATTTTGGAATAAACATGTTTTTCCAACACCAAAAAGAGTTTTCCTTTTCAATTGTAAAGGGTGTTCAATACAATGTGGGTAATGAGTGACACATACTGAGTTACCTAGGCCAAAACAAATATATATCAAATATTATTATAAATTTATGATTATAACTTCAAAAATGATACAATTAATTAGTAATACAAGTGATAATGAAAAAAAAAGGACTAAGAAATAAATTCCAAAATTCGTCAAAGGACAGAATGAGGAAGACTTGCAAGAGGCTCAAACAATGCAGATACAAGGTTGAAAGCTTCAAGAAATTCTATATATTAGAGACATAAATCCAACAGACATTGGTTAGATAAAATTACCTAATTATTTTTTCACAAATTGGATGTGCGTAGTTAGTTTGGTTTGTCATTACTACATTGAATTTTAAATACATTAAATTCCCATGTGGCATGGCTGCAAAATTGCAACAAATATAAAACACAGAAAAATAGCAAGAACAAAAGATAAAATTAAGAAAGAGGTCCACTGTCTTTGGTTCCACTTTGGTTCAAAGTACTTTGGTTCATATACTTTGGAAAGTTCAGCGATATGCAAAGATAAAAATAAAAAAGAGGACAGAGTACACAAAATATAGCAAATAATGGTTTTTTTTTTCAAAATATAAACATGCACTTTTATTTAAACAAATAACAAAAATATTTAAAAAAATAATATTGTTGTCATTTATATGATTACAACTTTTATAGATGTATATAATTTTAAAAAATCTAAAATAATGCTTGTTCATATTAAAAAAAAATCGCCACAGTGATTGTTGGCCCATATTGTTGGAGTATGTAATAATGACCTTGACTTGAATTACATTGTATGTTCTTTTACATTACCTTATTATATCAACTCTTGAAAATAAATAACTAAATATATAACTAGTTCTTATATTATGTGACATATCAAATTTAATATTCTCACCAATATAATGAGAAAGTATTGGGACTAATTCACCATAATAATTGTCAACTTATTCGTCGATAGGCGTATGTATATATTTCAACTTCAGGTGGAGGAAGGGTTGTTGGCTTTTATTTTTGCGTATATATTTCAACCATAGGTGGAGGAAGCGTTGCGAGGGATATCCTTCGTCTGAGTCGATGATCAATGACTGAAGTGTTAAGGGAGTCTGAACCATTGAACAAAATAATATTAATATTGAATTAATATATTTGAAACAATATCTCAATTTCATTTCATGCCACCATCGTTGATTTATCCTTGCATAGAGAGTGTTGTATCAACATGCATGATGCCCTCTGGCATCCAATGATCCAAGTGGGTCCAGAAGACCTTAAAATGGCTCAAAAACCAAAATCATCAGATGGAAGTGAAACTAGGATAAGATTATAGTTCTCGATGCCCTGATTCCAACGGTGTGAACGAAACTCAAATCTGAGTTCATATGTTCAAGTTATAGTTGGTAAAAGTTCGAGTCAAACTTGGCCAAATGGCAGTCTTAACGAGGCAACAATTTGGCAAAGTCACGACGCACAAAATCTAGCCATTAGAATGGATGAATTTATCACCTCTTTAATTTTTCTAATAATTCTTATAATCTGGCCGAAGTTTATGAACCCCTTATATATAAAAATCATAAAAAAGAAGTATAAGTTTGGGGTGGCGGCGCACCAACCCTGCCACCCCCCAATGACATTGGCATATTATATTATATAAACAAAGAAAAAATATGTTTGGTCGGGGCCGTGGGTGACACAGACCCCACCCATGACCACATGCTATATTTCATATAACTGTGTGGGGAGGGAGTCGGCGGGGGTTGACCTCACTCGGTCAATGTGGATCAGCACCCAATGAGGATCCCAAAAAATAATAACACTGCAACTGTTTTTATATGTGACTGCATTATATGATAACCACCAGGATTATAAAAACCTGCCTAACCTTCGAACCATCAAATATAACATCGTCGCATTTGTAAAATAATTTCACACTATATATGGGACGGGTAAGGTTCGAACCCTGTCCGCCCCCAACCAAAACCTAATTCCTCCGATGTTGCCAACGGGCTAATGGCCCAAACCTTGTTTGGTTTGCCCCAAAAATTATATAAGAGCTCATTTCAATTTCTCAGCAGACCGGCAGAGGGCGGAGGGTGTGGAACCAGGAGAAACCTTTTGGTGTGGAACCATGAGCAAGGGAATATGCAAAATGCCAAAAAGATTTCCTTAGAGGGCCAGAGGTGTCAATGACAGAATTAGACAAGTTTATAGATTTTGGACAATTTTGCACCAGGAATCGAACTATGTAATTGGTTTCTCCAACTAAGGTCTCCATTTTTAGGCCATCATCTGAATTGGAGGTATAAGGGTCATTTTTGTAAAAGTTTCTTGTAATTGATTTCTCTGATGCCACTTAATGAAATAAGGCCTCCCCACATTTGAGAAGGGTTTAGAACATAGCCCACATTGGGTGAACTCTGTAATCAAATTGTTGTGTCTTTGATCTCATGTTTTCTTATGACTTCCGCTTCTTTTGCATGTGTTAAGTTACTTGGTTATGTGTGCTATTTTATATGCAATTCTCAATGTAACCTTGAAGTTAAAAGATTCGGATCAAGTTTGGTATCAGAGAAGGTATTCTTGATGTGAGTTGCATGATTGAACGCTAACCAAGAAAAATCGCCAAATAGGTGAAGGAAAAATCAAATCCTTTGATCTTGAAGTAGGGCATGCACCACGAAGACGAAACATGGCAGATAAGGAAGATCGATTGGAGGAAGAGTGAAATTATGGCAAAATCTTCTTCACCATGGCAGAGAAAGTTGACAAGTTGCTTGCAAAATATGAGAAGGTACGCAAGCCTGAGAAGAAGGAATGAGACGATCATGCCTAAGTAAATCATGAAGGTGGAGGAGAAGAGCCTCCTCCCTCTTCATCTTCCAATGGAAGTTGTTATTCTTCCTCTTCTCATCATTCTAACGTGAATCAGAGGAATGCATCTAAAAATCCCTTTTTCAAGTTGGATGTCAAGTTTGATTTACCTGTATTTAGTGGAGAATATAATGCAGAAAATCTAGATAACTAGATAAGACAAGTTGAAGTGTATTGTCGAATATAAAAAATCAAAGAGGATGAATCTGAGGTCTAGCTAGCATCCCTTCGATTGAGTGGCACTACTCTCGTCTGGTGGGAAGGCAAGCTGCAGCAAGGTGGTAAGAGTAGTTGTAAACTTCTTTCATCTTGGTCTGAGTTCATTTCTTCTTTAAGAAGACAATTTTACCCATTGGGTTACAGAAAAAAGGCCATGATGGAATGGAAACATTTGAAACAAAGCAAAGGTCAAACTATTCAAAATTTTACAGAGGAGTTTAGAAAACAAGCATTAGCATTGAATGTTCCACTAGACACTTATGAGACATTGATGAAATATATCGGATCTTTGCATAGTTATTTGCGCCATTCATTGTTATTATTTGAACCTAGGTCTCTTGATGAAGCTAGTGTGAAAGTTGTACATCTTGAAAGCAGGGAAAAGCATGAGCAAGATGATTGCCCAAAGAGGGAAAAAGAAGCCAAGAGAAGAGAAGAAAGGACCTCTTGTACTCATTGTGAGAATGAAGGGCATGATGAGGAGAATCACTAGAAACTCCATCCAGAATTGAGGCCTAAGAGAAATGATAGAAAAGAGAAGAAGAAGATAGTTACAACTGCGTAGCAAGACTAAGAATTGGAATCAGAGGATGATGAGAGGATCAAAGTTGCAGGATTTGCAAGAGTTGGACTAATTGACCTAGAATCGGACTCAGGTGACGAAATGAATATTTGGCACTCTCAGGATTACAAAATATGTACCCATTGACTTGGGTTCCGATTCGGCCAATGAGACAAATATTTCAGCAAATGTTGTGCCAAAAATGAAAAGGGCACCAAATACGGCATGGCTCAAAGAACTCAAAGAAATCAAACGAACCATTCAAGTAGATAATGTTAAACTAAGGAGACTCCCACAAGAAGTAGAGGTTGCAACATCAGTTACAAGCTAAGGAGGAGGCCTTGAAGAAGTTGCAACATGACAAGTCTGAGGTAAAAAGTGATTCGCCAATTTCATGTACTTTTTATGATGATGATTTCGCTACTTTTGAGAAGCATACTATAAGAATTGGATCAAAATTGTTGAAGAAAATGGGGTATCATGGAAGGGGCCTCAACATTAACAGCCAAGGCATTGTGAACCCCATCAAAGTGGAGGAATTGCCTTGTTATGCGTGACTTGGATGTCATAAAAGAGGTTGGGTAATTCTCCAAGACAGCGAGTGACCAACCAACGATAGATGGTGAAAGCACCAAATCGCATTCCAGTGATAGTGAGGATTCCACTGGCACTTATCTGAGGTGCACGAGGAGAAAGTGTTCCAATATGATCCATAAAGTTTGGAGGAGAAAGAATCATTGTAGTTACTGCAATGAGGATGGACACCAGAAACTCGCATGTCAAAGACTCTAGGTCTGGAAATCACCTATGAAGAAACTATTTGGTGAATATGTTCAAGAAGAGAATTCACCACAAGTAGATGACCCATTCACTTGGTTGAGTAACAGATAGTTTTACTAGGTATAGTCGCTTGTCATGGCCACATTTTGTAAATCATGCATTACGAATAATTGTAAAAGTGATGATGTGTTTTCCATCGCTTATTAAAGAAATGATAATGTTTTTGGCATTTTTTTGGTAGTTGGGCTATTGGTTTCTATTATGTAAAACTTGACCAAAGAGTGTGTGTTATAAACTCTTGGCACGTATGGGGTTGTTTGAGTCATGTGTGGTTTTGTATGTGATTGCAAAGAATGTACCAAATTTCCATGAAATGCAGATGTTGAAAATGTGGCTTGAAGAGAACACGGGTAGTGTGTAGGATGTGTTCATGCTTTTAGAGGAACAAAACCTCCTCAGTGGGGAGGAATGATCCAGGTGGATCCATAAATACAAGTAGCCTTAACATGGCACAAACATCAAAGTTATCAGATGGAATTGAAACTAGAACTAGATCGCAGTGCTCGTTGCCTTGATTCCAACAATGTGAATGACACTAAGATCCAAGTTTTTATGCTCAAGTTATACTTTGTCAAAGTTCGGGTCAAACTTGGCCAAGTAACAGTCTTAACGAGGGAACAATTTGGCAGAGTCTCGATGCACGGAATCCAGCTACTAGAACGGATGAATTTGTAATCTCTTTAATTTGTCTAATAACCCTTATAATTTGGTGGAAATATTTGAGCCCCTTATATATAAAAATAAAAATAAAAGTATAATTTTGGGGTGGTGGGCCACCAACCCCACCACCCCCCAACGACATTGACATATTATTATATATAAAATAAATAAATAAAACATGTTGGGTCGAGGTCGTGGGTGACCTGAACCCCATCCATGACCACATGCTATATGTCATAGAACCGTGTGGAAGAGAGCCGACGGAGTTTGAACCTGCTCGGCTCATGTGGGCGAGACCCCAACGAGCGGCCCCAAAAATAATAATATTGCGACTGTTGTTGTATGCGACCACATTATATGATAATTTCTAGGCTTATAATAACTCGCCTAACTATTGAACCATAAAATATAACACCACCACATTCGTAAAACAATTTCACACTATATATGGGGTGGGCGAGGTTTGAACCTTGTCCGCCCCAACCAAATCCTACTTCTACTTATTGTTGCCAATGGGCCAACAGTCCAGACCTTGTTTTGCCTGCCCCAAAAATTATATAAGAGTTCATTTCAATTGCTCAATAGAATGACAGAGGGCGCGGAAACAAGAGCGACCTTTTGGTGTCAAACCATGAGTGAGGGAATATGTAAGATGCTAAAAACCTTCTCTCAGAGGGCCAGAGGTGCCGGTGACAAAACTAGACAAAGTAATAGTCGATTTTTCACAATTTTGTGCCAGGAATCCAACCATGCAGTTTGTTTCTCCAGCTGATGTTTCTATTTTCAAGTCGTCATCCAAATTTGAGGTATAAGGGTCATTTTTGTAAAAGTTGCATGTAACTGATTTCTTTGATGCCACTTAATGAAATAAGGTCTCCCCACTTTTTAAGCAGGGCCTGGAGACGTAGCCCATATTGGGTGAACTCCGTAATTAAATCGTTGTGTCTTTGATCTCATGTTTGCTTATGATTTCCATTTTTTTTTATGTGTTCAATTATTTGGTTATGTATGCTCTTTTATATGCAATTCTAAATGCATCTTTTAAGTTAAAAGATTCATATCATACAAGGTGGCCATGCTAAAAATTATCATAGGTCTGGACATTGATCCATTTCAAAAGTTGGTTCGGCAGCAACTTTGGAGGAGCTAAACTAAAAACATACAATGAAACCCTTGCCATTCCAACCCTAACAATTGCAAGAAAACTCAAAACACAGTGTTGGCCTCATGGTCAAAACCCTGGTCCAAAACCTAGAGATTAGATATAAAGGACCTTGCCTTTAAAAGAACCCAACTACAAGGAAAAACACAATGGCATTACTTCCTCTACTAGGATATGGTGTCGAACCTATGGAAGCAAGAGACGAAAGAGTTGAATGAGAAATCTTAAACATTAAATATCCTTGGAATAATTTACACAAAAATCAAAGGTTATGAACAAACAGAGTGCAACCTTTATGTGGACACTGAAATGAACCTGAATACTAGAAAACTTCATGTAGTGTTTCTGTCTACCTATATGCATGAGAAAATTGTCAATAGCCAAAAGAGGGAATAGTTAACGATAATATAAATTGAATGTAGACCTAAATAAGGCTCGAACCAGCTAAGAATAATGGATCATAGTTAAACTTGACGACCACCAAAATTAGGAAAGTTGACTGAGAAAACCCAAGGTCTCACAAAGGCTCGAACTTTCGCATGGTGACTACAAAGAACTTGCAAAAAAAAAATTAACAACAAAAGGAAATTAGAGTTTTAACTGCATGCATGGTCACAATTTGAAAGCTATCTCGCTACTATAGAAATTTCACACTTGTAGATCAAACTGATATATGCAATGTACTATAATACTTGATCTAGTTCTACAAAACATTAAGCGGAAGCATAATCGATTTAATGAGCAACATCAAGCGTAAACGCATATAACTGATCAAGAGAAATAATCAACCATAACACAAGATATATCACTAGAGAAAGCACCAGCATAAAACCCCTATCTGTACTATCAATCAAGTGGAAATCCTCTTCTGTTTAGAAAAAGAATCAGCTCAAGAGCTATCATGTACTCTCTGCAATCAAAAGATGAAGATCATAGACTACCTAGGCCTCAATATATAGGCCACAAGTCCTCCAATCTCCTATATTATGTATTTCTCTTGGAAATAGATCCTTCTCCATGTAAGGAATACTTACTAGAAATATCCAAGCATCTGATAGTACATTGTCCCTCATCTGAACTCAACTGGGTCTCTATCTAAACTGACATGCATCAGTTATCCATGAGGGAATGCTCAGTTATCTGAAATAATAGTTGTCACATGCATGCAAGCATTAACAAACTATATCTCATTAATTTAACAACTTTTTAAATTAATCTAACTGGACTTGACTAAGTAAAACTAAGTCCACTGATCCTCTCATTATAGAACTCATACTTGATTCCTCAATCAGTGGAGAAAATCAAGGATAAATTCCTAAATTAGTGGGACAACTAATTGCATGTTCTCACAAAGACTTCAAGTTTAATTTTCCATAATTAATTAACTCATGGAGATTAACTAATTAATATTTTAAACTGTTGTTAAGACTAGATTCATTTTTACTTCCTATAGTTAGACCAAGGACTGCTAAAAATAGGAAGGGACCCAAAAATGCTATTTTTAAAAGATTCTATTTTTAGCAGTTTCACCTCTCACCCAAGGTGGCTAAAATGCTCATTGGCCAAACTGCTATTTTTAGAAGTGCTATTTTTAGGAGTTCTATTTTTAGCACATTCTAAATTTAGCATTTCTTGTTGCACACTTTTCAACACTCCCTCTCAACAAGAAAGGGATTATCAGCAACCCCGAACTTGTCTCTTGGAACTCAAACTTTCCCTTTGACAACGCCTTTGTCAAAATATCTGAATCCTGTTCCTCAGTCGAAATGTATAGCAACATCATGATCCTCTTAACCACACAATCCTGTAGATGATGATAGCATATATCTATATGCTTGGACCTGTCATGAAACATTGGATTCTCAGAGAGTCTAATGCAACACTGATTATCACAATATATCACGGTAGGATCCATCATCTGACCAAACAATTCCACTAGAATCTTCCGCATCCAGATGGCCTCACATACAGCCTGACTAGCAGCCATGTATTGAGCCTTCGCTGAGCTAAGTGCAACTGATCTCTATTTCCTGCTATACCAAGAAACTGTAGCTGACCCAAGGTTGAAGATTCCTCTGGAAGTGCTCTTCCTGTCTCATGGACTACCTACCCAATCTGCATCCGTGAAGCCTAGGAGCTTCACTCCCTCTATCTGCATATACCATAATCCATACTGTGTAGTACCTCTGATATATCTCAGCACATGCTTTGCCACCTTCCAAAATAATTTGGTTGGCTGAACCATAGCTTGACTCAGCTGGTTCACCGCAAAGCACAAATCTAGTCGTGTGTTCACTAGATACATAAGTGAACCCACAAGCTGCTGATAAATAGTAGCAACTACTACCTCACCTGAAGTAGCATCCTTCTTCCTCCAGTTACCTGCTAGAGGAGTCTCCATGGGCTTGCACATCTCCATGTAGAAGCACCTGAGTATCTCATTGGCATACTTGCCTTGAGACACAAATACTTCCCCATCTCTCTGCCACACCTCCATGCCTAGAAAGTAGTGCATGAGGCCCATGTCCTTCATCTCAAACTCTCTTGCAAGGTCCTCCTTGCAAGACTTAATCAACTGATCATCAGCTGTCAAAATCAGATCATCGAAATAAAGTACAATAATCAATAGCTTACCTTCTACCATGATTTGGTAGAGGTTCGCATCCGCTTCACTCTTAGTGAAGCCCAACCCAGTGAACTAGTTGTCAATCCTGGGATACCAAGCACGGGGTGCTTGCTTCAGCCCATACAATGCTCGCTTGAGCTGACACACATGAAACTCACGATTGAAGGTCTCAAATCCCTCAGGTTGCTCTATGTATACCTCTTCCTCAATCTCCCCATTGAGAAAAGTTGTCTTCACATCCATCTGATGGATCTTCCAACCCATCTCTACTGATAGTGCTAGAATCAATCTGATCGATGAGTACCTTGTAACAGGAGCAAAGGTCTCATCATAGTCAATCCCCTCCACCTATGAGAAACCACGAGCAACAAACCTTGCCTTGTGTTTCTCAATACTGCCATCAGCTGCATGCTTTACCTTGTAAAGCCATCGAGAAGTAACCACTGACTTGTCCCCCAGTCTAGGGACAACATCCCACACACTGTTCCACATGATAGAATCATACTCCTCTACCATCGCATCCACCCAAACTGGCTGTTGCACTGCCTCCTCAAAAGAAGAAGGCTCAGTCGCTACACACTCCCCAACCAGGGCCATGTAGCCAGTGTATCTATCGGGAGATCTCCTCTATCTGCACTGAGAGGATGGCTGCCCCACATTCTCTCTCGCATCCTGCATCAATCTATCAGCTTCTCGTGAGCATTTCCACCCATCTCTGGAAGACTCTCCAGCAGTGGTGATCTCCACTACTGGAATCTCTACGTGTGGCTGATCCACGTCATCAGGAGGCTCTTCCTCCTTAGGAACTAATAGTTCCTCATCATCACCATGCAACTTGAGCTCCCTCTCAAGTGACACTCGCATGGCTCGCTGCTCATCAAAATTCAGATCCCTGTGCACTACGGTCCTCTGACTGGCAGGCAGAAACACACGATAGTTGTGAGGTGTATCCGTGTACCCCACAAGTATTCCTAACTCAGTTGTTGGGTCTAGCTTCTTCCGAGCATCTTTGGTCACATGACAGAAGACTGGTGATCCAAAGATGCGGAAGTGACTCACATCTGGTCGCTTCCCCGAAAAAGCCTCTATAGGTGTCTTCATCCCCAACATGCGATGAGGACTTCTGTTCTGAAGATATACTCTTGTATCACATGCCTCAACCCACAGATGAAGTGGTAGGGTTTGGTTATGTAACATCACTCGAGCTGCTCCCATAATAGACCTGTTCTTCCATTCGGCCACCCCATTCTGTTATGGGTTATGAGGTGCCATGAGTTCCCATTTAATTCCTTCTAAATCACAGAAGTCTTTAAACTGCTGGGAAACATACTCTCCACCATTATCAGTCCACAAGGCCTTTATTTTCATCCCTAATTCTTTCTCTGCCAAAGCTTTGAACTCACAAAACTTCAAGAAGGTTTGATCCTTCTTTTGCATGAAGTAGATCCAACATCTACGAGAAAAATCATCAACAAAAATAACATAGTACCTATGCTTTGACGTGGAGACTGTAGAGAAGGGCCCACATACATTTGAATGAACTCGCTCCAAAACTGCTCCTACTCTACTATCCCAATCATTAAAAGAAGCTTTTGCATACTTATCCAAAGTGCAACCTTTGCATGTGCTCGTTTTCTCCAGCTTGCACTTGGTTAATCCGATAGAAATTTGCTGCATGATCTTCAAGGTCCCATGATGCAAGTGGCCCAATCTCCTATGCTATAACTCACCTATATCTTGGCCATGCACCACCTCTGCTTTGGAACTCAATGTAGCACAGTATTCTACCTGTAACTTATAGAGATTCTTAATTCGAATCCCTATCTGTTTGGTCTGTCCAGTGCCCATATGCCTTAGGAAAACCTTTCCCAAACTAAAGACTACATGATAGCCTTTACCCTCAAGCATAGCAATAGACACAAGATTCTTTTTCAGCCCTGGTACATATATAACATTAGAAAGAGTGAGGGGAGAACCATGCTCCCTCTGAAACACAAACATACCTTCACCTAAGACATGGTACTTTCCGTCATCACCCATCTCGATCCGTATCTGGAGATCCTTCTCCTCCAAAGTGCTGAAAATATTCTTGTCACCTGACATGTGGAAAGAGGCTCCACTATCCAAGTACCAAACACATCCCATGCTGGATGAAACCATGCATGCAATAAGTGAGAAATCCATCTCAAACTGTGAAGCTAGTGCATCACCATCAAATTCCTTGGAGGAACCTTTCTTGGACTTCTTCTTTGGGCAATTAGTAGCATAATGGCCCAACTCATGACAATGAAAGCATCTCACCTTCGACTTGTCAAACTTCTTCCCTCCTTGAGAAGACTTGGATTGGGATGCCTTCCCTTTCCCTTTCTTAGCTTTAGATGCTAAAGCCAAGTTCTCTTCATCATCATGTTTTGATGAAGAAGCTCCATCCTTGGTGCTCTGTCTGATCTCCTCCTGCATCAAATCTGACCATAGTCGTTCCCAATCTGGTAGTTTTTCCCTTCCATTCACTGAGTCCTGGTAGCTATGCCAGCTCTTAGGAAGGCAAAGGAGTGTTAGACTCACCATATCATCATTAGCAGTCATGATCCCTACACTTGGAAGCTCATCCCTGCAGGTGGTGAGCTTGTTCAAGAACGTAGAGATAGTGTCACCCTTTTTGCACTTGATCTTGCGAAGTTTGTCCATCAGTGCCAGCTTCCTCTAATCACAGCTATTTTGATATAAATCTTTCAATGTTTTCCACATTGCATGCGGAGTCTCCTTCCCATGGAGGCTCGAAATTATGTGATCTCGAACTCCCTCCTAGATGATTCTCCTAGCTCTAGCCACACAATTCTTCCATTCCGCCAGTTGAGTAGCATCAGTAGGCTTAGGGATTTCTTGATCAATGAAGTCCTTAAGGCTGTTATCTTCCAATACTGCCTCCATCCGATCCTTCCAAGCTATCTAGTTTGAGCTGCCATCAAGGGCATACTCAAGCCTCAAACCATAGAAAGCCATCGATGAAATAGATGTGATAAGAACTTGAGATCTATATCCCAAATAATAAATTTTGAATTTCTCTTGCCTATATATTGTTCTTCCTTGATCACCTGTGCTCCGATACCATGTAGAAATTTCACACCTCTAGATCAAACTGATATATGCAATGTACTAAAGCATAATACTTGATCTAGTTCTACAAAACATTAAGTGGAAGCATAATCAATTTCATGAGCAACATCAAGCATAAACACATATAACTGATCAAGAGAAATAATCAACCATAACACAAGATCTATCACTGGGGAAAGCACTAGCATAAAACCCCTATCTGTATTATCAATCAAGTGGAAATCCTCTTCTGTTTACAAAAATAATTATCTCAAGAGCTATCATGTACTCTCTACAATCAAGTGATGAAGATCATAGACTACCTAGGCCTCAATATATAGGCCACAATTCCTCCAATCTCCTATATTATGTATTTCTCTTGGAAATAGATCCTTTTCCATGCAAGGAATACATACCAAAAATATCCAAGCATCTGATAGTACATTGTCCCTCATTTGAACTCAACTAGCTGTCTGTCTAAACTGACATGCATCAATCATCCATGAGAGAATGCTCAGTTATCTGAAATAATAGTTGTCACATGCATGCAGTCATTAACAAACTATATCTCATTAATTTAACAACTTGTTAAATTAATCTAACTGGACTTGACTAAGTAAAACTAAGCCAACTAATCCTCTCATTATAGAACTCATACTTGATTCCTCAATCAGTGGAGAAAATCAAGGATAAATTCCTCAATCAGTGGGACAACTAATTGCATGTTCTCACAAAGACTTCAAGTTTAATTTTCCGTAATTAATTAACTCATGGAGATTAATTAATTAATATTTTAAACTATTGTTAAGACGAAATTTATTTTTACTTCCTATAGTTAGACCAGGGACTGCTAAAAATAGGAAGGGACCCAGAAATGCTATTTTTAGAAGATTCTATTTTTAGCAGTTTCACCTCTCACCCAAGGTGGCCAAAATGCTTATTAGCCAAACTGCTATTTTTAGAAGTGTTATTTTTAGGAGTTCTATTTTTAGCACATTCTAAATTTAGCATTTCTTGTTGCACACTTTTCAACAACTGCAACCATGAAACCACCTTCACGTAGAACTCCCTCTGTTGTGATCTGATCACTCCTTCGGTAGGCTTAAATAAATCAACAAGCAAAACAAACATTCAACAAACTATTTATTTCCCTCAACCCTGGAGGGGCCAAGCCTAGAAGAGGCTGGGCCCTCAAGGCTCTGATACCATGTTAAAACTTGATAGTGAAAACTATCTTACTATCCATCAATCAAATATGATATTACATATATACGGGAGTATTGTCTCAAGATAGGAAAACTATCTTGGACACACAATCTGTTGGTTGAAATAATATCTCAACCACACACCAACATAGGAAGATAGTTAGGAACAGACTCCTCTAGATAGAAATAATCACAGTTGAGACAAGTAAGAATTACATATTCCAACACACCCCCTTAAAGAATACTTGTTTCAATAACAATCTGCAAAGTCTAGTTGTGGTCAAACATAACAAAAGAATATGTTGATGTCCATATAAAGGAAAAACCATCCACTGGAATGAATGGGTGCCAACCACTGCAACTGCCAGTGTACTAGGATGCCCTTCGCATACATGGTTCTGTCAACCATTATAACTGCATAAATGTACTTGTACCTATAAATCCTCCTCCAATGTCATCATCATGGGTTTCATCGGATTACCCGTAACCATTCTCTGGGTTTTATCGGATCACGCTCAACCATGCCACCAAGGGCTCTTAGCGACCATGTCTCAACTCAGCCATGAAAGCTCAACATAGCCATGAAGGCCCAACACAGCCGCTTTGGGCCATAAATTTGCCACTAAGGCACTCTAGCCACTTTGGGCCACAAACCTACCACTAGGGCACTCCAGCCACTCTGGGTACAAACCTGCCACTATGGAACTCCAGCCACTTTGGGTACAGGCCTGCCACTAGGGCACTCCAAAGACCCGACTCAACCAAGTCAAGGGTTTTCTCAACTAACCCTAAACCATGCCAACAAGAATATTTGTCCCAAGTCACTCTTACATGTGGTTTCTAACTTACCACAAGCCGACACTGCAAATACAAAGTGGTTTTTAGATTACCACGAACTATATGGGGTTGCACGTGCCTTACAAGGCTTACAACACAACTCCAACTATTGGAGTTACCAGGTACATACACTACAAAGACCACTACAAAACATCCTAGACTTGCTTACACATGTGATTCACATTACAACATAATAGAGTCTATTCCACAACCACAAACAAACTCACACTAAATTTCACCTAGTTTTCCATCATCGTTTAATCGTTGTTGTTGCTCATTTCACATCTTGGGCATCTTTTTCTTTGTTAATTAAATTATAGAACTCCATGCTTAACCTGTCTTCATTTGTTAGAGTCATGAATTCTAACAAAATAAATGTACCTAAATTGAGTTAGATAGGCTTAATAAAGCACAATAATTTTATCATGACTCCAAGAAATAAAAAATAAACTTTCATATTAATAATTGATCAAATTTTTGTATCTCTGCCCAACATGACTTTAGATCACTATTTGAAAAACAGTCACAGCATAGTTAGATCTCCACTTAGATGAAACTCCACACTCACTGCACCAAACTAGAAAACAGATTGCCCAGCAGACGGAGCAGTTGGTTGAGATCCAAACACAAAGATGGAGCCGATGAAGCAGTTTATCCACAAAATACTAGTAGAACGGGACTAGATACCTGGGTAGGATCCTCTGCTATGTTGTCTTCCATCTGATCAGTCGGTGGTGTTGGTGATGGTGCAGTCCCAAAAGCGGAATTTGTGTTGGTCAACCCAAAAAATCGGTTAAGTCATAGAAGAACTGTCTTTCGAAGAAAATATAAACGTGCTAGGGGGGGTACTAGCTAATCCAAACTAGAATGTAGTTCCAGATGGAGTGCTTCCTGCACCTCCAAAAGTAAAGGAGCCACTTCTTGCAGCTGCAATTCCACCAAAATAAAAACCTATGGACGGCAAGGATGCAGTGCCCCCAAACCCAGATCCAAACTAGTTCATTGTTTACTGTGAAGATGTTGTACTGGAAGCTCCAAAAGACTATCCCAAGCCAAATGATGGAGTGTTATTTGAACCAAATAATGGAGTGCTAGCAGAACCATACGAGGCACTGCCTCCACCAAATACTGGAGTGTTGGCAGCACCAAATGACACACTGCTTCCACCAAATGATGGAGCACTGGCATAACGAAAAGAGGAGTTGCTTCCACCAAATGAGGTAGATGTATTAAAACCAAAATGCAGAGTGGTGCTCAATCCAAATGAAGGAGAGGTGTTGGAACCAAACTGTGGAGTAGTACTTAACCCAAACGAAGAAGAGGTATTTGAACCAAACTAAGAGAGGTGATACCCAATCCAAATGAAGTACTGATGCTACCAGAGAAATTAGAAGTGTCAGTAGAACCTACTGAGATGCTACTGCCAGCACCAAATGTAGGTGTCATGCCCGAACGAAGTGCAGGGGTACTATTAGAAGCAAATTGGGCAGAAGTGCTACTATTGTTGAGGCCAAAAAAAGTAGATTGAATTATCTTAATGAACTGGGTGCAGTTAAGCCAAATAAGCTACCTAAAGCACTTGAAGTCGAAGCAAACAAAGTTGACTCGGACAAAGAGGGGCTTGTATTCCCACATAAAGAACTACATGAAAATGAAGATGCTAACAGCACATAGCTAGAAAGAGACGGTGAGTTGGCAGAACTCCCAAACACAAATGCACCTTAGGTAGTAGTTGTGGCCTTCTCCACGTCGAGCAACCAATCAACCTTCGAAAACGTGCTTCTGTTGCACTCAAATCCCAGCAATTTCCAAACAAAATTTTCCACCGCCAAGTACTTTCGTAACAACAACCTTCAAAACCTCCTTTTTCGTAACAACAATTTTGATATTAAATTGAAAGCATTTTTCTCTGGTTCGCCACACGCATGTGATATTAATTTGAAAGTTATCTCGTTGCAACCATGAAAGCACCTGCATGTAGAAATCCCTCTGCTGTAATCTGATCACTCCTCCGGTAGGCTTAAATATATGGACAAATCAAAACCAAACATTCAACAAACTATTTATTTCCCTCAGCCTAGGAAGGGCCAAGCCGAGAATGGGCAAGGCCTTCAGGGCTCTGATACGATGTTAAACCGATAGTGCAAACTATCTTACTATCCATCAATCAAATATGATAATACATATATAAAGGAGTATTGTCTCAAGATAAAAAAACTATCATAGACACACAATCTGTTGGTTGAGAGAAAATCTCAACCACACACCAACATAGGAACATAGTTAGGAGCAGACTCTTCTAGATAGAAATAATCACAACTAAGACAAGTAGGAATTACATATTCCAACAAGAGTAACACATGAGTTTTAAGTAACTAATGTAATATAGTTGTATGTTTAGACCTAATGTTCTGTATACTCCTAGAAAACAAAAACAATTTTTGTATAGTGTAAATTTTAAACATTGGAAAAAAACTAAAATCATTATAGATTTATTTTAAATACGGATTTAGCATGAGCCCAGAGATCCAATTTCTTCACGTGTAAATTTTTTTATGAATTGAAATTATTTAAATATTGTGTATAGTTATTTAATTTATTTATTTTGGGGCCGATACGAGAAAAATTTCAACTTCGATGATGGACGGATAAGGTTACACATCACACTGATCTCTAAAATGAGCCTCTCGGCTCAAAAATAAAAATAAAAATCATGATATCCTCATGCGTTAATAAAATATTATTATTATCAAAGATGTCACAAAATTTACAAGTATACAAAAATCCTATGCCTACAAAAGAATTAGAAAATAAGCATGCTTGAAATAATAATAACTCTTCTTGGTTTTAAGATAAATTTATACTGATATTTTTTTCCTTAACTTTTTTATATAATTTTATTAATGAATATCTCATTCCAGAAGACCAAGCAGAATTAAGAAAGGAGGTTCAAAAGGTAAAAGAAGCTAGAAAGGAAGGAAAATGGGCAATAATCAGAAATAGAAAAGCCTTTATTCGAGATAGAAACCAAAAAGATAGTAATAAATAGCAATTAAACATGCTCCGGATCCTTTCTTGGAATTGTCGGGGCTTCCCATGGAACAAAGGCCCCAAGCTAAGTTCGATTTCAAATGATGTTGATATTATTTTGCTTGTTGAAACTTGGGAGCACGAAGAATCTAAGGTCCCTAACATAGATGGCTTTACGTTATGGTCTACCTGGAACAAGCGATCCTCCCGTAGAGGCATTGGGGGAATAGCTTGTTACATTAAGAAGAACATCTCCCCCCATGTTAGGATTTATAAAAACGACCCTCACAACCAATATAGTTGGATAGAGATCAAAGACATTAATAATAAAAAGTCCTACATAGCAATATGTTATTTTCCCCCCATTAATTCTAACTTCTATAAGAAGAAGAATCTAGATAAAACTAACCCTTACAATGGTTTAGAGAATGATATTTCTAGCCTAAGGAATGATGGTAATATCCTTTTAATAGGTGACTTTAATGCTCGAACTTCAAAAAACCAAGCTATTATTCTAAGCAATCATTCCAACCCTAATCCTCTTTGGTTAGATGAAGACCCTACTCTGGCTAGCAGGTACAAAAGGAACTCTGAAGATCTCGGGGAAAATTTGTTTGGGTCGGAGCTAGTCAAGCTCTGTAGTGCTCAGGATCTCATAATTTGCAACGGTCTAAAGAAGTGGCCCAATTCTAGCAAGATGACCTGCATCCATGGGCTTGGTAGCAGTGTGGTAGACTATGTTATTTCCGATCTCCCATTATACAACGAAATAATAAATTTTGACATCTTAAACGACCATGAACCTGACTCTGATCATAGGCCTTTACTTATAACTCTCAATTTTGTCATGCATAGAGTTCCCATAGAAAATAATACTTATAGCCAAAAGAACTTAATATTTGATAGAAATAAAAATGATCTCTTTCTAAATGAATTAAAACCTAATTTGCTTCCTTTATCTAATATAGACAACATAGAAGACCTCTATCATAATTTTACTACAACCCTCTCATATTCTATTAACAAGTTCTCAATTGAAGTTTCAAATAATAAAAGAAATAGCAAAACCAATCCATGGTATGACAAAGATTGTAAAAGTGCAAGGAGAGCAATTAAGGACGCTGTTGATGAATCTCTTAAAATGGACAAGATAAAAATATACAAAGCCCTAACTAAAAGGAAAAAGAGGCAGTACATTCGTCAAAGACAGGAGAATCTCTTACACCTCTCTAAGGTAGCTCCTAAGAAATTTTGGAGGAAGATTCTAACTAGGAAGACTAAGGATAATAATAAAATTGCTCTTTGCGATTGGAATTCCTATCTTAAAAAGCTTTATGAATCTCCAAATGTCATGGATAATTTGGAAACCCTTCTCACAACGAAAGAAGTTTTCTCTTTAGAAGACATTAAGTTTGGGGTTAATCGCCTCGCTAATGGGAAAGCTAAGGACATTGAAGGTTACCAAGCGGAAATCTTAAAAATTGGAGGTCCTGTCCTCATCCCCCACATCCACAAGCTTTTCAATCAAGCAGTCAAGCAAGGGTTCCCTAAACCTTGGACTGAGAGCCTCATTATCCCTATTTTTAAAAGTGGGGATACAAATAACCCCTCTAATTATCGAACAATTATGATCAGCCCTCTCTTAGCCAAGTTATATGGTAGTATTTTGGAAAAAAAGTTAAGCATATGGCTTGAAAGTGAAGGTAAGCGGGCTAAAGGCCAAGCAGGTTTCAGAAGGCATCACTCAACAACAGACCACCTTGTTACGCTTAGGATCATTGCGGAGGAATGTCGTAATAATAAATCCAATTTATTTTGTTGCTTTGTGGACTTTAGAAAGGCTTTCGATACGGTTCCTAGATCCAACCTTTGGAATAGATTAGAAGAGCTAAAGGTTCCTCTCGAGTTGAGAGCTGCCGCTATAAGGTTATACGAGAATGTAATTGCCAAGCTAAAGAGCAATGAAGGGTGGTCGAAAGATATTAAGTGTAACATCGGAGTTAAACAAGGTTGCCCCCTCTCCCCTACCCTATTTGGCATTTACATCGATAAGCTCGAAGGCTATTTAGAGGAAGCAGGATGTGATGGCACGATCTTAGCTGGGATAGTCGTCATCCTTCTTCTTTATGCTGACGATATTGTTCTTTTGGCAAGGTGCCCATCTGATCTTAATAAGCAACTCAGGCTTCTTAAGGATTTCTGCTCTACCATGGGTATGATTGTTAACACTGACAAAACAAAAGTTACGATTATCAAATCCAAGAAGGACACTTATGCTAATTTTATGTATGACAATAATAACTTGGAGGAAGTGTATTCTTACAAGTACCTAGGAATTGATATTCATCACAAGCTCAACTGGAACCATAGCATTGAGAAAAGGATTAATGGGGGGTGGAAAGCTTACTATGGTCTTGAAAATAATTGTAAAATTGCAAACCTTGTAATGTGGGATAAAAAGAAGTTCCTCTTTGAAACTTTAGTCACTCCTGTTATCTTATATGGCTGTGAGGTTTGGGGTTGTAGCATCTCCAGAGAATCATGGAGAAAGATTGAGCAAATCCAGAAGTGTTTTATAACTTATAACCTGAAAATTAAAAGTAATACACCCTATCCTATTCTCCTTATAGAAGCAGGTCTTTCCCCTATTGAGAGCCTAGCTATGCTTAGGTTTTTGTTGTACAAGCACAAAATCAGTAACATAAACGATCATAGACTTCCTAAGCTAGCTTTAAATTCTAGCCAAAACCACCTAAGGCTCAATCGAGGGTGGCATAAAGACACAAGGGCCTGGCTAAACTATTGGGAGATCAACGAAAATGATGCATTGCAAAACATAAATAACATTAAAGATATTGTTACTTCTAAGTTCAAAGAAAAAATGTGGTGTGAGAAAGACTTAGCGGCTAAAAGAAAATTAAGTTATTATAAGAAGGTCATCAACCCCACCCTAGAAGATCAAAAGTATCTCTCTATTTTAACTAGCTCAAAGAAGAAAATTAATATAGCAAAGATTAGAACGAATTCTCATGAGCTCCATAGTGAAACAGGTCGTTGGGCAGTTCCTAAAACGCCATGGACGGAAAGGATCTGCCATATATGTAAGAATAGGAACATCGAGGATGAAAACCACTTCCTCTTAGAGTGCCTCGCGTATAACCACATTAGATCTCAATTTCACAATCTTTGTTACAATACTGACCTTCCTAGCCTTTTACAATGTCAAAATTATAATGAGCTCGGGAGGCTTCTCTCCAAGCTTTTTGAGCATAGGAATAAAATCTTAAATCAAAATAGATAATTTGTTTCTTTGGGTCCAATAGACCATTATTTGGTCTCAGCGGACGTTAACCACCATCATCATCATCATCAATAACTCTTCTTTTCTAAAATAAATATATATTTATATCTATATATATATATATATAATTTTTATTTTTATTTTTATTTTTAATATATTATTATCAATATGTAATAATATTATTAAAATTTAATAAATTTATTAATAATATTAGTAATGTTTTTGTTATATATATATATATATATATATATATATATATAATCGAAAATGTCATGTTATATTACCTAGCCCTAGCCTTTATTATGAAATGGTTAATATATAATTTAAAATATTAGGTTAATATATTACACTGTATCAAAAAAATAAATATATTATTAATGTATTTGGTTTTTAATATTTTTCTTTTTATCTCATAAAATAACATATCAAACTTATTAATAAGCTTAATAATAAGTTAATATTAAAGTTAATTTTAATGTCAATATTATCATTAAAGTTTAATAAGATTTATTTAATATTTAAGTTTAATATTTTTAATATTTTTTTGTCAAGTTATATGTGATTTTCTAGGTTTGATTTGTGGTTTGAGGAATCATGACTCAGGGGCATCTAATCTATCAAAGTTACAGGAGGATCGCATCCAACTTAGGCCATAACCACTCCTGTGAAGATTGATCTTGGGTCACCTTGCTACGATGCCCATCCTCAACTGGTTGTGCTAGTAAGATTTGAATTAATAATTTTAATAATAAAGTTAACGTGAATATTAATAAATTTAATAATTTTAATTTTAATATTATGGTTAAGGTTAATATTAATAAATTAATATTACTCTAAATGTTTAGAAATTAATATTAAAAGTTAATAATTTTATTAATAATATTAATAATGGTTAACTATTTAATATTAATAATCCAACCTAATCCATAACATTCGCCAAACAATGTTTGTCAAATTTTAAATATAATTTATATTTAATAATTTTAAATGTTTAAATATAATTTATGTTTAATAATTTTATATTATAAAAAATATATCAAACTTAATAAGTTTAATAATATTAAAAAAAGTTTGATTTTAATAAGTTTAATAATAAGGTTAGTGTTGTTATTAAAGTTTGATAAGGTTAATTTAATATTTTAGTTTGATAATTGTAATGTTTAGGTTAATATGAATATTAAAACATTTTAAAATTTGAATTTAATATTAAGGTTAAGGTTAATATTCATATTAATATTTAATATCAATATTTATATACCTTGGGTTTATAATATTAATCCCTTAGGTTTATAATATCAATATTTTCAGTTTATTAATCTAAGGGTTTATATTCCTAGGGTATAATATTATTCATTGGGTTTATAATATTAATCTTAGGGTTTAATATAAATCTCTTGGGTTTATAATCATGGTCAACCATGGTGCAATGTCACATTGTGACAAAGATTGGCTGAGGGCTCAATATGAAAATCAACCATGGTCAGCCATTGTCAACCATCTTCAATCACGGTTAATCATGGTCAACCATGGTCCAATGTCACATTGTGACAAAGATTGTCTCAATATGAAAATCAAGCATAGTCAACCATGGTCCATCATTGCATTGTGACAAAGATTGTCTCAATATGAAAATCGATTATGGTAAACCATGGTCAACCATGGTCCAACATTGCATTGTGACAAAGATTGCTTCAATATGAAAATCAATCATGATCAACTATGGTCAAGTATGTTTATTTTGCCATTTATAATATTCATCGAAGTGTTTATATACCTTGATTTATGATATTTATCTTAGGGTTTATTGTAGGATTTTTTCAATATGAAAATCAATCATGGTCAATCATGGTCAATATTGGTCAAATAGGGTTGACCATGGTCAATCATGGTTAACCATGGTCAACAATGATTCAATGTCATATTGTGACAAAGATTGTCTCAATATGAAAACCAATCGTGGTCAATCATGGTCAACCATGGTCAATAATCATAGTCACATTGTGATAAGGATTGTCTCTTTTCCCAACATCACATTGTAACAACCATGTTTCATGGTCAACCATGGTTGACCATAGTCCAACGACACATTGTGACAAAGATTGTCTCAATATGAAAATCAACCATGGTCAACCATGGTCCAACATCGCATTGTGACAAAAATTTTCACAATATAAAAATCAATCATGGTCAACCATGGTCCAATGTTGCATTGTGACCAAGATTGTGTGAATGTGAAAATCAACCATGGTCAACCATGTTTATTTTAGGGTTTATAATATTTATCTTAGAGTTTATATGCCTTGGGTTTATAATATTAATCCCTTGAGTTTAATATTATTTCCTTGGGTTTATAATGCCTTGCATTTTTAGTATTAATCCATTGGGTTTATTAATACCTTGGATTTATAATATCAATCCCTTGGATTTATTAATCTAAAGGTTCATGGTCCAATGTCACATTGTGACAAACATTGTCTCAATATGAAAATCAACCATGGTCAACCATCGTCTATCATGGTCAAAAATTGTCAATCATGATAAACCATGGTGAATAACCATGGTCACATTGTTACAAACATTGTCTCATGGTCCAACGTCACATTGTGACAACCATAGCCATCAATGGTCAATGATGGTCCAATATCGCATTGTGATAAAGCTTGTCTCAATATGAAAATCAACCATGGTCATGCATGGTCAATCATTGTGAACCATGTTCAACCATGGTCCAATGTCACATTGTGACAAAGATTCTCTTAATATGAAAATAAATCATGGTCAGCCATGGTCCAACTTTGCATTGTGACAAAGATTGTCTCAATATGAAAATCAACCATGGTCACCCATGTTTTTTTAGGGTTTATAATATTTATCTTAGGGTTTATATACTTTGGGTTTACAATATAATCCCTTGGGTTTAATATTATTCTTGTGGGTGCTTAGTATTAAATCCTTGGGTTTACTAGTGCTTTGGCTTTATAATATCAATCCCTTGGGTTTATTTATGTAAGGGTTCATATTCCTAGGGTTTAATATTATTGATAGGGTTTATAATATTAACCCTAGGGTTTAATGTAAATCCCATGGGTTTATAATCCATTGGGGTTATAGGATAAATTCCTTGGGTTTATTAATTGCATTGCGACAAAAACTGTCTCAATATGAAAATCAAACATGGTCTACCATGGTCCAACGTTGCACTATGACAAGGATTGTCTCTATACAAAAATCAATCATGCTCAACTATGGTCAAAAATGTTTATTTTAGGGTTTATAATATTTATTTTAGGGTTTATATACCTTCTGTTTATAATATTAATGTCTTGGGTTTAATATTATTCCTTTAGGTTTATAATCCCTTAAGGTTTTATTATCAATCCCTTGGGTTTATAATATAAATCCATTGGGTTTACTAATATTTAGGTTTATAATATTATTCATAGGGTTTATAATATTAATCCTAGGGTTTAATATTGATCCCTTGGGTTTATAATCATGGTCAACCATAGTCCAACGTCACATTGTGACAAAGATTGTCTCAATATGAAAATCAACCATGGTCAACCATAATTGACCATGGTCAATCATTGTCAAACATGGTCCAATGTCGCATTATGGAAAAGATTGTCTCAATATGAAAATCAACCATGGTCAAGCATGGTACCACATTTATAGTGAAAATATTATTTTGAATTTTGAATTTTAATATTTATATTGTTTATTTATTAGTTCATTAATAGTGCTAAATAATAAATAATAATAATGATAATGATAATATATCATTTTTAAATCATAATAAATTTATTAATGCTAATATTTATAAATAAATAATAATTAACAACTATAATTATTTATAATTATTAATTAATTATTATTATTAATATGAACATGGTTTATAGTTTCAATCCATTTCGTTTATAATGTTTATCCCTATATGAACAATAATTATTAACAATTAATTATTAACCATTACTATTTATTAAAATTACTTTTCATTATTTAAAATTATTAATTGTTGATAATTATTAATTATTAACTATTAATAATTATTATTTATTAATAACGAATATTAATAATTATTATTTACTGTTATTATAAATAACAATAAATGTGGTTAATATACGTCTATCACCCTTTATTAACCACATTTATTAATGTGATTGTGTTAATTATAGTATATGCCACAATATATATGATATGGTAATAATACTTTTGATTTAACTGGCTATGATAATAATACTTTTGATTTATAATTATGGTAAGATTGGATTACCCATATTTAAAAGCATGATTGGTTAAATAACTATTTTGAGACACCTTTATAAAATTCATGTAATAAGGTGATATATATTGAACGAACACATAACACATATGCATACGAGGAGTTTTTTTATAGTTGTTTTATTTGAATGCATGATTATATTTATATATATATATATATATAAAGAGGTGTGAAAATTATCCTAATTATAATATTATTTTTCAGTACAGTATGATATGTTATTCAAAAAATTAGTTTATGTCTTCATGGAATTCCTTGATGGCCCAAGTTTCGCAAAGTCTTATATCTCGATGGTTTTTGTGAACTTGACATCTCGAAGACACTCAACGCATCATTAATATCCCTCATAAACAACAAAAACTTGAAGAGACATGAAGGTATTGCTACAACGAAGGACTATTGTTGAATTGGAAAGCACAAACACGAGAACCCTATGATATGCCATATTTTATGTTAGAGTGGAGTAGGGAATGCTATAAATCTATGATTCTAAATACTCTTCTATTGCGAGGAATCTTTGGCAAATGTTGTATCTCTTGAGGGACTATGTAACATAGAAGGAGATGATTGAGCCGAGAGGGTGAATGTTTGCAAGGAAGATGAGGTTTGAATGAATAAAATTTTAGCTTAGATCAAGAGTGTATTGGGTATGCTTGATAAAATAAAGAGATGATTTATATCTATGGAATCCATATGGATGCAGATTCATGGTCAGAGAGATAAGTATTATCTTAAAATATATACTTTACCCTCAATCTTCAGCATCAACGGAACATTCATGCATGTAATAGGTTCTAATATGCATGATTACTTAATAATTGTTGCAGACATATGTTGGAATGCTAAAAGTATGTAGGTGAGCCACACCATGAAGAGGATGAAATGATAGTGTAGTTTACAAATGAAGAATTTGCAAATGTTGTCTATGAGAAGATATCATAGAGGATGATGTTATTTTTGGAGGGAGGGAATTGTAACAACGCCATTTTCATCTCTTGATTTAATGTAATTAATTATTCTAGTTGTTTTTTTGGCATGGATATATAGTTACTAGCTAATGATGATAAAGACATGTTGATCTTGTAAATATTATGCCTTTTAGTCAATAAGAAAATTATAATAGGTGATTGAGGCATGAATGCCTACAGGGACCATGATAGCATGAGCAAAGTATAGTGAAGGGGCCTATGAGGGATTCATGATGATTAATAAGACCTAAGGCACACTTGCCAAATTTATTTTTGCGTTGATATACAAATTTTAAAAATTTCACTTATCCTTTCCTTTTTATTTGAGCCAATCAATAAATGCAAAAATCTCATGGGTGGTGTTAAAAATATCAACAAGAAATTCCAATTTAATTTGTCCTTGAATTAAATTGTCAATTAAATCGAAATTCTATTCTCATAGCAACTTGTAATAGTTAATTAAGTTAAATTGACTTAATTGACTTAAGAAATTTGAGTTGGAAGTCTATCTAGAGTCATGTAGAGTGATCCCTAAATTTTAGGGGCCCAGTTTGAGTTCTTTTGAGTTGTAATTAGATAACTCAGTCTAACTGAGTTATAGTCAGTTAAACTAGTTTTAACTGTTGGAGGAACTAGTAGAGGTCTAGTAGTGGAGTAGTGCACTAGTGCATCACCGGTACCACACAAGTTAACCGAAGATTCACTCATAAATAACCCATGCATGTCAATCTAGATGAAGACCCGGTTGATATTAGAGTTCAGAGACAATGTACTGTTAGTTGTATAATTTTCCAAGTTGTACAAATGATGCATGTAGTCAGTTGAGGACCTATGTTTGGATTGCGTAGTTATGGAGAGTGGACTTCCCAATTAAATATGGGTTAATTCCTCTAGCGATTGAGCAAGGAAGTAGGGGCTTGGTAGGCAGCAAAATTGGCTAAGTGTTGGCTTGAGTTGGCTTGTGAGGCAAAGAGATAGATTGTACTTGTGCAGGAATTGTTTAGGACGAAAAAGCATTGTATTTTCTTCTCAGATCTTTAGGTTAATGCAATATATATAGTCAAGGTTTTTAGCAGTTGATTTCCCCAGAAAAATATCGTGTTATGTGCAATTGATATGCTTCCTTTTCTGCTTATTATTTTCATCGATCAATTTTGGTTTTCGTTGAAGAGTAGTGTATATCCTTGTCTTGTGTTTTGGCATATCACATAAGTTATTGAATCTACAGTAAAAATCTATATGGTATCAAAGCTGAAGACAATATAGAAGAGGATAATTCGAATTTGTTGTGCAGGTGAAAATCCAATTTGAAAGTTCATACTTCAAAGTAGCAATATTTCATTCTATTGTTTGTGACTTGAGTATGCCTTGGGGGGAAGCTCGAATTACGTAGCTTGGAAGGATAGGATGGAGGCAGTGGTGGAAAACAATGGCCTCAAGGAATTCATAGATCATGATATTCCTAAGCCTCCATCATTGGATGATGTGGCAAAAGCAAGAAGAATTATCCTGGAAGGAGTTCAAGACCACATTGTCTTGAATCTCCACGGTAAGGATACTCCATACTCAATGTGGAAGGCATTGACGAACTTGTTTCAAAATAGCAGTGACTATAGGAAATTTACACTCAAGGACAAACTCAGAAAGATCAATATGGAGAAGGGTGACTCAATTCTGAAGTGTTTAACCAATTTCACCCATTGTCTAGATGAGCTTGGAAGTGTTGGGATTACTGTTTCTAAAGACAATATGGTGAGACTAGCTCTTCTAGGACTTCCCAAGAGTTAGCAAAGTTACCAAGACTAAATTAATGGGAGGGAGAAGCTACCAAATTGTGAACATCTGTGGTCGGATTTGGTACATGAAGAGATTCAGAGGAACACCAAAGATAGATCCTCATCAAATACTGATGATGAGGGGAATTTTGCCTTAGCAGGTAATGCAAAGAAAGGGAAGGGGAAGGCATAGCATTCCAAATCATATTCTTGTCAAGGAAGCAAGAATAAGGACATCTTGAAAGTCAAGTGATTTCGCTGCCACGAGATGGGACATTTCGCCACAAAGTGCCTGCTCAAGAAGGCCAGTAAGAAGCCCTCAGGATGAGTGGAAGGTGAGGCTCTTACCTCACAAATTTGAACTGGACTTTAGCCTCATTGCATTTATGATGTCATTGATGATGGGTAGTGTATGGTACCTAGATAGTGGAGCTTCTTTCCACATGACTAGTAACAAAGAGATCTTCAGTAACTTGGAGGAGAAGGATCTCCAAATGCATACTGAGATGGGTGATGACGGGAGGTATAGTGCTATAGGGCTTGGTACAATTACCTTTTAGAGGGATTTAGGTCCTCCCCTCACTTTGTGAGATGTTATGTATGTTCCTGGTTTGAAGAAGAACTTGGTATCTGTTACCATGTTGGAGGATAGAGGGTATGATGTGATATTTAATAAGGGAAAGGTGTTCCTTAGTCACATATCCATGGGGCAGGTGAAGAGGATTGGAGTTATAGTGAAAAATATCTACAAGTTGGAGGTAGAAGATTTTGTTTCCTTGAGCACGAAAGAAGAGAAGGTGCAGAGCTGAGACATCGGTGAGTTGTGGCATAAGAGGTTGGGTCACTTGCATCATGGTGCTTTGAAAATCATGCAGCCAATTTCTACCAATCTTCTCAAAGGTACACTAGAACATCTTGACACATGCAAAGGGTATACTTTGGGAAAATACACCAAAGCTTCCTTTCACGACAAAGACAGTCGAGCACAAGCGATCCTCAATCGAGTCCAATAAGATCTGTGTGGACCATTCTCGACAACATCCAAGGCCAAACATGTGTATTATGTTATATTTTTTGAGCTTTTTCTTGTAAATGTTGGATCTTCTTCATGCAGAAGAAAGATCATACTTTTGCAAAGTTTTTTGAATTTGAAGCAAAGGTCAAGAAAGATATTGGAAGAAAAGTTAAAGCTCTTAGGAGTGATAACGGTGGAGAGTATGTGTCGAATCATTTTAAATACTTATGTGCGACAGAAAGAATTTGACGAGAGTTGACAACACCTCATAACCCATAGCAGAATGGGGTGGATGAAAGGAATAATAGAATCATAGTAGGGGTAGCATGGGTGATGTTGCATCATCAAGGCATACCACTACACTTGTGGGCCAAGGCATGCAACACAAATTTTTATTTGTAGAACATAAGCCTTCAAGAATTCTTGCAATGAATACATCGAAAGAGGCTTTTTCAGGGAAGAGACCAGATGTGGATCATTTCAGGTTTTTTGGTTCATCAGTCTACTGCCATGTAGCCAAAGATGCATGGAAGAAGCTTGAGCCAACAGTAGAGTCAGGGATATTTGTGGTGTACAATGATACACCTCACAACTATTGGGTGTACTTTTCGACCAACAAGATGACAGTGGTTTGTAGGGATGTAAAATTCGATGAGAAGAAGGCAATGAGAAGTTCCCTTGAGAGCGAGCTTTAGCTACATGTGGTTGAGGAGATTTTAGCTCCTAAGGAGGAACCGCAGATTGATGTGAGCAACCACATGCAGAAGATCATGGAGTGGAGACACCCACTCATGTAGAGTCTTCGAGAGATGGGAGAAAGAAGATCAAAGAGGTTAACAAGTTATTGCATGATGCTAGAGAGAATGTGGGAGCACCCACATCACAGTGCAGGCAGATGAGGTCACCAGAGAGGTACACTCGATACATGGCTCTTATGAGCAGATGTGTAGAGACTGAGCCATCTTCTTTTGAGGAGGCAGTGTAGCAACGAGTTTGGGTTAATGAAATGGTTGAGGAGTATGACTCCATTGTCAGGGACAGTGTTTGGGATGTGGTCCCAATATCGACGGACAAGTTAGTGGTGAGTTCCCGATGGATTTACAAGGTAAAGCAAGCAGCAGCTGGTAGTGTGAAGAAACACAAGTCCAGGTTTGTGGCTTGAGGATTTTCTCAGGTGGAGGGGATTGATTACAATGAGACCTTTTCTCATGTTGCAAGGTACTCATCAATCAAATCCATTTTGGCACTGTCAGTGCAGATGGGATGGAAGATACATCAGATGGGCGTAAATACAACCTTACTTAATGACATGATTGATGAAGAAGTGTGTATTGAGTAGCCTAAATGGTTTGAGACCTTCGATAGAGAGTCACATGTGTGCTGACTCAAGCGAGCATTGTATGAGATGAAGCAAGAACCCCGTGCTTAGTACACCAGGATCGATAGCTACTTCACTGGGTTGGGCTTCACCAAAAGTGAAGCAAATGCAGACTTTTACCATATTTTGGTTGAAGTTAACTTTTTTATTATTGTTTTATATGTCGACGATCTGATTTTGACAGGACCTGATGATAAGATCATCTAGTCTTGCAAAGAGGACCTTGCAAGAGAGCTTGAAATGAAGGACTTCGGGCTCATGCACTACTTTCTGGGCATGGAAGTATGGCAAGGTGATGAGGAATTTTTTGCCTCTCAAGGAAAGTATGCCAATGAGATACTCAAAAGGTTCCACATGGAGAGTAGTAAACCCATGGAGACTCCTCTAGAAGGTAACTGGAGGAAGGAGGATGCTACTTTTGGTGAAGTAGTGGAAGCTAATATTTACAAGCAGCTTGTGGGTTCACTCATGTATTTGGGGAACACACGATCGGACATCTGCTATGCAGTTCACTAAGTTAGTAAAGTGATGGTTAAGCCGACCAAGCTGTATTGGAAGGCATCCAAGCATGTGTTGGGATAACTCAAAGGCATTAGTTAGTATGGTTTATGGTACAGACAAACTGAGGGAGTGAATCTTCAAGGCTTCACCAATGCAGATTGGGTAGGGAGTCCATCCGATAGGCAGAGCACACCAGGAGGGATCTTTAGTATTCGGTCAGCAATTATTTCTTGGTATAACATGAAACAGAGATCAGTTTAACTTAGTTCAATAGAGGCAGAGTACATGGCTACTAGTTAAGTAGCTTGTGAGGTTATTTGGATGAGGAAGATTCTAGTTGGTTTGTTTGGTCAACAGATGGATCCAACTGTGATTCACTGTGACAATCAGAGTTGTATCAAACTCTCTAAAAATCCAGTTTTCATGATTGGTCCAACCATATTGATATCTGTTATCATCATCTTCGAGATCATGTGCAAAGGAGAATTATGTTGTTGGAGTACACTCCCACGAAGGGGCAAGATGCAGATATTTTGACAAAGGCTTTGTCAAGATACAGATATTTTGACAAAGGCTTTGTCAAGATGCAAATTTGAGTTTCACAGAGACAGGATCAAGGTAGCTGATAATCCCTTTCTTGTTGGGAGGAAAGATTAAAAATATTAACAAGAAATTCCAATTTAATTTGTCCTTGAATTAAATTGCGAATTAAATTGAAATTCTATTCTCATAGCAACTTGTAATAGTTAATTAAGTTAAATTGAATTAATTGACTTAGGAAATTCGAGTTGGAAGTCCTTCTAGAGTCATGTAGAGTGATCCCTAAATTTTAGGGGTCCGGGTTGAGTTCTTTTGATTTGTAGTTAGATAACTCAGTGTAATTGAGTTAAAGTCAGTTAAACTACTTCTAACTATTGGAGGAACTGGTATAAGTCTAGTAGTGGAGTAGTGCACTAGTGCATCACTAATACCACACCAGTTAATTGAAAATTCACTCATAATTAACTCATGCATATTAGTTCATAGGAAGGCCCAGTTGAGATTAGAGTTCAGGGGCAGTGTACTATTAGTTGTATAATTTTCTGAGTTGTACAGATGATGCATGCAATCAATTGAGGACCTATGTTTGGATTGCACAGTTATGGAAAGTGGATTTCCCAATTAAATATGGGTTAATTCCTCTAGGGGTTGCGCAAGGAAGTAGGGGCATGGAAGGAAATAAAATTGGCTAAGTGTTGGCTTCAGCTGGCATGTGAGGCAGAGAGATAAATTGTACTTGTGCAAGAATTGTTTATGACAAACAAGCATTGTATTTTCTTCTGATATCTTCTGGTTAGTGCAATATAGATAGTAGGCTTTTTAGCAGTTTCTTTCCCCAGAAAAATATTGTGTTATGTGCAATTGATATTCTTCCTTTTTTGCTTATTGTTTTCATCAATCAATTTTGGTTTCCACTGAAGAGTAGTGTAGATTCTTGTCTTGTGTTTTAGCATATCACATAAGCTAAGAATCTACAGTAAAAATCTATGGGTGGAAGTTGTAACCTCCCAAATTTATGGAAGCATGGGATGATAGTTGAAGATTCATCTCCAGAAAAAATGCAAGGTATGGTCAAGTATATTCATGGTGGAGTTTAAGACCAAATCTGCATGGGAGAAGAAAAATTAGTGATTGTGTTTGGCACACATGAATGAAAGGTACTAGTTTGGCATGTAGAAATAGCTAGAGGTGAGAATGAAGCCATGATCAGATTAGCCAATGAAAAACCAATCAAAAATCCCTATTCGACACCCTAAATCACAGGGAGAATCCTCTCTAGCAAACAATAGAGTGCAAGACAATGAAATTATTACATTATTGTGCATGGAAGAATGCACTAGAAAGAGGAGATACTCAATTGATTGTGTAGCAATGGAAAGAGATTTCTATTTTGATATGTAGAGCCAATCAAAAGGCCACCTAGAGTTCAGAAGGTCCTAACAGTCAACATTGATATTTCCCTATGAAATTATCCTTTGAGAGGTTGTGATTTCCCACAAATGCTAAGAGTTACCTAGATTTTCTCTGTTATGGTACCATGGTTTAACTAAGGGGTTCCTAATTTTAGAGAGAGAACATGCAATTTCATTTACAGATATGTGGAAAACCACTCACCCTTAGTCACATGGTTGGACATTCAACATATTTAAATAAATATTTAAATTCTAAGGTTTATTAATTTATTTCTTACCTAGTGAACAAAATGGAATGCCAACTTTCATTTGAAACAGAGTAATTAGACCAAAAAAAAAGATATTTGTATAAAGTAATGAAATTTGTATTCACTGCATTTAGGAATTATGTTGAATTTCCAAAATCTGCATCCATGCATCTAAACAATGACATAAATGACATAATAGAATTTTCCGATCATAATAAGCTTATATCATTATTATAATTCACAATTGAATCACATGAGCTCAACTATTATTTTATTCCCTAATGGTAGTGACCTAATGCATTACTAAATCTGAATGGCATAAGTTGGGAGGCTACTTTAACTAAAATCATATTAGTATTATTTCTATTATAATGCTAATTTAGTTGTTATACAAAAACATAGTTAATTCTCTTTTAGAGACCTAAATCCGGTTGAATGTTTGTAATGGATGTATGTTGAGTTTCTAGCGACTTAGGTTTGGATTAAGTCTATAGGCTTCCTCTACCACAAAGATATTACCCTTGAACATTTTTATTTAAACCAAAGAGGTCTAGGTGGACCTTGTACCTAAATAATTGGGAAGAGATGATTCCTTGAATCATTAGCCTTAATTCAATCTTTTTTTCCCTCCATGATCTAAAAGTAGAGAGGGAGCTCTCTCGTCATAATATGCTTCAAAACAATGTCATAATATGATTTTCTAGTTATCATAATCCCTAACTATTCTTATAATTAACAATTGAATAGCTTCGAGTGGGAGTGACCTTCGCTTACTTGTTACAGTACTAAACATGAATGGCATAACTTGGGAGGCTACCTTCACTAGAATAATATTAGTTTGGTTTCTATCATAATGATAATTTGGGTGTTGTGAAATAAGACAATTAATTCTTCTTTAGAGACTTAAAGTTTGTTAAAATCCCATGATGGATGTTTGTTGAGTATTTACTTATGTAGGCTTAGGGTAAGTCTATAGGATCCTCTACTCTAATATAGAGATCATTTCTATAAACAATTTTATTTAAGAAAAATAGGTCTAGGTGGGCCTTGTACCTAGTTAATTGGGAAGAGGTGCTTCCTTAATCATTGGTATTAGTTCAATTTGATTGCTTATTGCGGTTTAAAAGTGGAAGGGAGTTATCTTGATATTATGAGGCTCCTACATACATGCATGACATAAGTTCATGTGAGTTAATAAAAGGTAAATGTTTTAAGTAAATATTTAGGGTTTTGAGACCCTTGAAATTGAGGCCAGTGAGAGAAGAAAATGTAAACTTAAATCATTTGAAGTTTAGCCATATTTATTGGTTGAAAAATGCTTTGTATGGGTTTGGTAGAAATTGGATTGCAAGCCAAAGTAAGTGGGAGATGAAGTTTAAGGTAGAGGACTTTTCTCTTCTCTCATAGAAGTTGAAGGATTATTAAGAGGTGTTTTTCCTTAATTTATCATGGGGAAAATCAGTTAGTTTTCTTAGTAAATTTTAGAGAAAGTTTGTGTATCACACAAAGAAATTCTTTATGTAACACAATACATATCACAAATCTTCATGTGATACAATGTGTCACACAAAGAAAATCTTTGTGTAATATAGACAATACACTTAAGAAGAAAAAAACTCAAAAGAAGGGACCCCAAAATTAAGAGTTGTGATGTATGGAAAGATAAAGTTTTGTGGTGTGATAAACCACATGGAACAAATTCGTGGGATGAAATACATCACGGCCACAAAAACAATCATTTGGTGCAAAATGTAGATTTTAAAGACATAATATGTCGCGAAATAGAAATTTGTGAGGTGTGGTGCATTGCTATGAATAAAATTATTTAACATAATAAAGCTCCTACAAGAATAAAATCTTAAGATGAGATAGAAGGGAAGAATGAAAGAAGAGAAAAAAAGGAAAAAAGTTGGAGGAGAACTAGAAGATAGAAGAAAGTCATTTATCGAAAGTCAATTATCAGGCAAAAAGAAATCATCACATTATATAATTACATAATAAAAAATTATGGTGTGATAATGTCACAAGAATGGAAACTTTCTTGTGTTGTGATAAAGGTAAAGAATCTTTTTTTTCATAAGAAAATGAACTTTCGTTCCATGTGAATACACCACACTGAAGAATTTTTTTAAAGATGTGATGTCGCATTAGTTGGCATGTGTCGTTCCATGTACAAGTGAGTGTCATGTAGGTGTGATAACATCATCAAGTAAAAAGGAAATGCCTAAATAACTTCAAAAGGTCGTGATATCTTACTTGGAACTTAAAATTGAGGAAGAATATAATTATTGGAAAAATCTCAACTAGTAGAGTATATCAATGCCCATAGAAATGCCTTTGAAATCTGGTTTTAAAAAATTATTAAGAAAGTTATAGTTTCTTACTTAGTTCTCATAATTGAGCAAGAACACAATAATTGGAAAGATTTCAATGAATACAATACACCAATAAACTTAAAAGTGACATTAAAATCATGTTACGTAAAATGATTAAGAGGGAAAATTAATTACCCCACCAAAGATGCGATGAGATTGGATATGTTACAAATAAAACACAAGTTCACTAACTTCAAAATGGTAAATAAGCCTTCTTAATGGACTCGGAGGACCTTGGTACAAAGTAAATGGAGGTCAATGAGGGGCCTACGTCTCCCTCATGGCTTTATTGCCTCTTCTCATAAACAACACCAACCTGCACAAGATCAACTAGCACATTTGGAAGAGAAGGCGGGACTTGAATTGGCCACACCACCCATCATGGGCATTGTCAAAATGCTAACTATCGTCCAAAGTCCCATGATTTGACAATCTAAATTTACATGATGTTAAAACAACAAAAAGAACTGGTAAGCGGAACTTGACCATGGAGAAAGGGAGATGAGTATTATCTTAAGTCGATGAAGTAAACAATTAAACGATTGACCCATTCGGAGATTTGATAATTGTCTATTTGCATTTGTACAACTTCATGAATTTGTTAATTTGCTATAGGTTTGACAATTGTCTATTTGGATTTGTACAACTTCATGAATTTGTTAATTTGTTATTCTTTATGTTTCGAGAAGAACTTCACTCATCATCATCCCTCGTCAGGGATGAAAAGAAAGCATAAATGATTTATTGAGATTGAGAAACAGTGATTGATACCATTGACAAATCTTATTTAGGGTGTAAAATCGTTGCAGTCATGTTCGTCTATGAATGATCATTTTGGTGATAATAATTTTGATGTTTTGTATTCAGAAATTCATAACGCATTGAACTCCAGAAACAAAAAAAACCATCAAAGAAAATCCATCACCTTTCCTGAACTTTCTTGACAATTCTCCAGAAGTGGAGACAAAAGCCACTGAAATAGACTTGTAAGTTACAATGAACAAATGACAAACATCCCAAACTAAGTTATTCTTTAAGTGAATTATTAAACTAAACTAAGTTATTCTTTAAGTGAATTACAGTTCTGGTAGTTTTCCATTTGGTGCCCCCTTCTCAACGCAAGGAACTATTTTCTTCCAAAACCAGTGCTTTCTCCATTCAAAAATCATTTCTTCAATGGGTACACCCTTGGTTTCTGGCAAGAAGAGGTACACAAAGGCAGTCATGATACAGATCCAGCCCGCAAAGAATAGGAAAATCCCGTACCTGAATGTGCATAAAAGAGATAAGAAGACCTGTGCAATTGCAAATGTGAAAAGAAGGTTCACAGAGACCGTTATCGCCTGTCCAGCAGAACGTGTTTCTAGTGGGAAAATTTCACTTGGCACGGTCCATCCAAGAGGACCCCATGACCACCCAAATGCAGCCACAAATAAGCAGAAGGTTGCCACCAACAACGCTGAGAAGCCTTTGGATAGTACTTTGTCCCCTCCAAACTTTAGGCCCAAGATTATGGCAACAGAAACCTATGAAAAAGGATAACATTATTATTGATGAATCCAACAGTAAACAATCCAACAATAAAGGGAAAAATCTCTATAATCTGCTACTAATTATTTCGGGATCAAATGAAAATATGGTCAATTTCGTTTGTGCAGTGCAGTCAATTTCCCAGATTAATGAAGGGATTTAGATTTAAAAACTCTGGAAACAGATTCGCGTGTCCTTGTTCCAACTTGGATGGACTATAAAATCTCTCCTTCCAAGCTACTTAGAAGAAGGGGTTACAAACTTACAATTCATATCAGTTGTTGCTGATATAATGGGATGTTATCCCCTCCACCCAATTCTAAATCTCAAATATCACATCAATGTTATCCCCTCCATCTCATTTTAAATCCCACATCCCAGTAGTTGTGGTTGGCACAATGCAATGCACTGGCTAAGTAAATTTCTATTTTAATTGGAGAATTTATATCCAAGTTTTTTTCCATAAATTAACAGGAATTTCTGTAACAATAACATTTCAGAAGTAATAGGGACTTCTGTGGTGAAGAAAGGCATTCATCAAGATAATTGAAGCATGTTTGTTCAAGCTCCGTTCTCACCTAACTCAGCTGCTGCAGGCAAGAACTCTGGTTTCCTGTTTAGCTCTGAAAATGTAAGCGAGACAGGCCACAAAAGGACTCGGGCATGGAGAGCTACCATGGTTGCAGAAAACTCAAATAAAAAAGAAAGCATGTTATTTGGGACTTTGTTTAGCTGGTGTAAAAGTAAGAGACCAATGCAATTCCCATGGTTTAAAACTTTTCTGACCCTAATAATCGATAAGAGATCATCACTTTTATTCGGTTTCTAGATTTGAGGAACAGGAAATCTCAGAAAATGGATAGGAACTGGTATTCCCTGTCTGTTGGGGACCTCCCAATCCATGGTTAGAACATGGGTCATGATTCTTGAGCTTTGGCAGCTCAATTACCAGGTCTAAGATATATATTGTCATTCTTAAAAACAGGAAACATGAAATGCTGTGAAAAAGCAGAACAGAGACTACCTCTGTGCGTTTTAGTCTTACCTTACAGACTATCATCTGAATACCCCCACTAAGTAGCAGGGCTCTGCGCCCCCACCTGTCAACAGTGGCAATAGATACAAGGGTTGAAGCGACAAGAACAGCTCCAGTCATGACAGACGAGTAGAGGGAAGCATTTGCACCAAAGCCCAAACTGCCGAAAAGCACAGGGGCATAGAACAATATTGAATTGATTCCAGTCAATATCTGAAACATGGGCATACAGATGGCCATCACAAGCTGTGGCCGATTCCTCCTCTCTAAAATATTCCTGAATGGATGCCTGATGGATTTAGCCAGTGCGGCTGCATCGACCATATCCTCATACTCTGCTTCTACATTCCTAGTGCCCCTGATCTTCTCCAGGACAGCTCTGCCTTTCTCCAGATGACCACGTTCTATCAGACTGTTGGGAGTATCAGGAAGAAACATCCCTCCAACGGTCATCAAAAGTGCAGGACCTGCAGCCAAGCCCAGAGAGAGACGCCACCCCCAAGTTTTTATGTGCTGAGTCCCATAATTAACCATATTTGCTGTGAAGATCCCGAGTGTTGTGGCCAACTGGAACATTATATTAAGCCCTCCGCGGAATTTTGGTGGAGCTAACTCTGAGAGGTACAGAGGAACAGCCTTGACACAAATTCAAACAAAAAGCTATGTAAACCCAAGGCATTCATATCTAAACAAAAAACTCTGTAACTCAAATCACTCCAATTCAAAGCCAAATGTCTGAAGCTTTAGTAATGCGTGCTTTTATCAATATATCTCGGAGAAACTCTTTCGAAATCATTGAGCCCACAACCCATACAAGCCAACCTGATTTGCGAAGCCTATTCCCACTCCAAGCATTATGCGCCCAATAATGAGCATGCCTAAGCTGATGGCGCCGGCGTTGAGAGCTGCACCCACAAGAAAACAGATGCCTCCGCTTACAATACTGGCCTTGCGCCCATATCTCCTCGTTACGTGAGACGCGCCCACCGAAGCAAGCAGACCTGCAATGTAGAGGGATGAGGTGAACATAGCCAGGCCTTGGTTGTTGTACTTGCAGTAATCGCTATCATGGTCATTTTCATAATGCTTCCTGTGGTACACTGCGGGGAAGAATTTCTGGAGAAAATCGTCCATGGATGTCACTCCGCCTAAAATTCAAAACATAATTTAGAATTCAGCCCTCGGCTGCAACTCCATTAAGCGTTATCCTCTAATCGAGTCATGGCAATCTGTACACAAACTATAAACTGAAACTGAAAACCAGAAGCAACTGAAACTGAAAACTAGAAGCAAATTACGGGAGAAAACTATGGGATGAAAAGGGGAAATGTCTATTATCATGGTAATCTAATAGTAATCTTAATCTGTACGCACTGAAACTATAAACTGAAATGAGAAAGAAACGATTTTTGGAGAAAACTGTGATGAAAAGGTGAAACTTTTAATATTTCAGATGAACGCACCCATTATCAAAAGGTGAAACTTCTAACATTTCAGATGAACGCACCCATTATCAAGAACAAGAAACAATATACATAGTGTTAATCTATGTTTATTGGTTTTGATGAGAGAAATTTTCTGCTTATTACTTCTTGTCATTAACTATAAACTGAAAGTGAAAAGAAGAGATTTTTGGAGAAATATGTGTGATGAAAAGGTGAAACTTCTAACATTTCGGATGAACGCACTCATTATCAAAAACAAGAAACAATAAACATAACGTTAATCTATGTTTATTGGTTTTTGATGAGAGAAAATCTATGTTTATTACTTCTGGTCATTAAATTATAAACTGAAATGGAAAAGAAACGATTTTGTAGAAAACTGTGTGATGAAAAGGTGAAACTTCTAATATTTTAGACGAACGCACCCATTATCAAGAACAAGAAACAATAAACATAGTGTTAATCTGTATTGTATTAATCTATGTTTATTACTTCTTCTCATTAACTATAAACTGAAGTGAAAAAAGAGATTTTTGAAGAAAACTGTGTGACAGAAAGGTGAAACTTCTCACATTTCAGATGAACACACTCATTATCAAAAACAATAAACATAGCGTTAATCTATAGTCCATTCTATAAGATCTCCGAGATATCGAGAGAAGAACATATGGTTTATCAACTACCGGAGAAGATGAGGATGAATACTATCGGATAGCTACCGGAAATTCTTTGGAGTTAAATCAAAGAATTCAAGAGGAACAAATTACTCCAGCTCGATACCGTCCGATCCATAATGATACACCCGAAAATACAACATTTTTGCTACTTGGAGAGATGGCTAAGCAGACCAAAGCTGCGGAACAATGGATTTGTTTCTGCTAACTTTTCAGTACACCGAAGCTGGATAGATTCACAATTCCATCAAGAACAAGAAACAATAAACATAGTGTTTATTGGTTTTTGATGAGAGAAGTTTACTTCTTGTCCGTGATGATGAGAGATGCTTCTTGGGAAATGATAGGAAAAGTTTTATGTTTATTACTTCTTGTACCTGATCATGGGAGTTCACCCACCTCTTCATCACACAGTTTCTTGTACTGATGATGGGAGAAGTTCACACAGTTTCTTGTAACTGATGATGGGAGAAGTTCACCCACCTCTTCCTCACACAGTTTTTTTTCCGGAAATAACTTTTACACCATAACACATACATAAGTGTACTGGATATACCTCGAACATACATACCTGATATACCGATATCATAGCCAAAGATGGAGCCCCCAATCGCAGCAACCATGCATGCAAAAACAACATAGAACGTTACTCGGCCCTGGTATTGCTGTGCTCTTTCGTGTGATACTCCCGGCGCGTCTACACAACCCCCTGCCATCCTCTACTGAAAATGAAAATGAAAATGAAGGTAGAGATGGAGGTGGGTTTAACCAAATCGTGACGGAGTTATATAATATCGATATTTAATGGACTGGTTGCTGACGTTCGATCACTTTCGTCGGCAGTGTGAACCTTTTCCAAATCCCCGACATGGGCGTGGATATTTTCAGAAAACTGACGGCTGGAGACGTTCGCAGAGGGTGTATGGCCTGTACCGCACAAATGCAGGATTTGGGTTTTGATTTGATTTGAACTCTAAGCTGAAGGTGGTGGTCACTAACTTTACCAGCGCCCACGAGTCATGCTTTCTTTCCCGGGAATTAAAAAACACATGAATTCACACAATATCTGATGTAACCAACCAGAAAGCTTTTTGTGTAAAGTATGTTTTCATAGAGAATGACCTGTGCAAAAAGTCATGTACGGCTGCCATAGTGATGTCAATTATTTCCCGAACTTGTAGTGACGGAATTACTGAGGTTCACCTGTTCCCAAACTTTTTGATTGGGCTTCATTTCAAGATATGCAGATAGCTGTAGTCGGCTTGTACTACGTTTTGAAGTTTTTTTCGGATATACATTTGAGTCGAATTTAGTTGGAATTACATTTCGAGTTTTTAAATTTTCATAATTTAAGTTTTATAAGTGTTTTTTTAGTTTTAAATCTATTTATTGAAAAGTATAGTTTAAATAATAAAATTTATGAAAATTTATTTTATTAAAATTTGGCTAAAAAAATTTCAAAAATTATAGTTTAATAATTCTTCTTACATCAAAATATTTACTCTATAATACATATCATATTGTTAAAATTAAAATAATCATAAAATTAAACTAAATTATAATTTTATTTTAAATCAATATTAATTAAAAAATTAATATACAAATTAAACATATACACACTTAAAGGAATATGGGACACGATTTTTAATTATGGAGATTTTCCCTCACTTTATTATCACTTTATTATGGAGATTCCTAATTTGCTTGTAAATATGTTTTGTTACAATATTATGGGTCAATACCATGGCTTATCAATAGTGCATACCCAAAAAATGGTAACTCACTTTAAATGACACTTGTACATATGACATTTTTTTAATTAATCAATTTAATTAAAACAATAAAAATGACATAATTAATCTCAACCATTAATTTTTCAATAATACTATGAGTATTCTAAAATATTTTAATAATTATTGATAATTAAATTAAAATTGAAAAACTCTTTTCTAAAATAATAATTCATTCATATATATATATATATTAAAGAGACAGCCTCAAATTTCACCATTTAAAATTATATATATAATTAAATAGTAAACTAATTATGTACCATTTCTAATTTATAAGTGTGAAATTATACAACATGAGTGGGCTTAATGGTTAAGAGCATGTGTTTCCTCCTACGAGGTCACGCATTCAAAATCAGAGGGGGGTAAAGTATGTATGTCTTCGTGGGCTTAGCAATCAAATTGATGGGCAAAGTGGGTCCCTTGTCCCACAAACAAGGAGGTCTCATACACCAATTTGGTGTTGTCCCACAAACAAGGGGGTCTCATACACCAATTTGGTGAATAGTAATATGTATATATATATTTAAAATTTAAATACGAAAACGGTAGTTTTTTCTATAGGAGGTATGGCTTTTTAGGTTATCTATATAAAGTGAACCATTAACTTAAATCTTATATTTAAGAGTATTAATTGTAATTGATTATTTTTCTTTACTTACAGTGATTTCATTCAGTAAGTGTTGGAAAACAGGGAAATATTGAGAGGGTTTGAATCAGTGTTTTATAAAAGAAATTAAATATTTTTCCAATCAAACACATTCAACAATACAATAGTGCACAAATCATATCAAGCTTGAACTCAGGATATTACATGGACACCCATACAGGAGAAAATCACAAATCTTATTTTAATTTTCAATGTAAATGCAAGTACCAATTGTGGTTTACATTAGATTTTGTCAGCACCAGCCTACAAGAGACACCAACCCCCTTTTCTTTGCAAGCACCCACTTGAATTAGCCACTCAAATCCCTCTCTCATAAATTTTCAGACTCAGATCTATGGCACTTTTATCATAGAATCATACTAACAACAAATTATATTCTCATATCTTCTCTAGGCATCAATTCTTTGCAGGCTCTCCAAACATTGCTTTTCACAACAGCTCTATAGCTCTGATATTGTTCACCTTCATCCTTTGTTCAGTATATATTTCAACACCCGTTGTCTTAGATATGTAATCATTGGCTCCTAACTTCATTAGATCTACATTTTATCCTTTACGTAACAACTACAAAACTCAATGAATCTACATTTACACCTCTATACTACACTTCTCTCTCACAGATCCACTTGATTTGACATTTAGATCTTGTGTTATTTCATTATCTTCTTATGCTCTCTTTTGCTCTTGGCTCAACTACAAATTGATTGCACTTTAGATTAGTTCTTGGATTCTCATATGCATTAGCTAACCAATTTGTTCAAGCATTTAGATTTTGTATTTATACTTTATTTCATCTATTATCAAGTGTATTGATCCATGGTTTTCACCCATGGCATCATGAGTTGAATTAGTTGTTCTACTCGTCCACAGTAGTTACATTATTAATTTGCATGCAAATAGCTCGATCTGACATCATTTTTTTTCCTTTTATAGATGCAAGGCTCCATATCTCAAATGGTTTCAACCTAAATTTGTTTTAATAACTTTGACACCTAAAACATTAGTTTTCATTGCCTTGAGTGCTTTAATGATCGACCCCATGTGACCAATTCTAACCATTGTAGCTTAAATGACGCTCTCACATCCCGAAGGTCTAGGATGAGGTTCAATGCTAATACACTAGAGTCTAAGGCCGAGATCCCAAGACCACATTTTCAAGATAATAGACCCATAGGTATCTATTGTTAAACCCTTCATGACCGGAAGGAGTGACCATGGTCATTAAACAACTCTTCTTAGATCTCAAAGGACAGAGATCCATTTAACACTAAACTCAGAACACACAACTCTAAGGTTGAATTCTCGAGACAATGAGCTCTGAAGCGCTTCATTGCTAACCCTTCATGAACAATGTTGTGACCGTTGGGTTAAGCTCTTCTCGAATCTCGAAGTTCGGAGATATTTTCAACATCAAGCTCCAAACATAAACACTGAGATCAAAGTCCCTTGACAATGGGATCTTTAGCACTTTATTAAAGCGCTATGTGACCTAGAGTTATGGCCATAAGCTTAAGCTTCTTGATTCTCAGATATTGGGAACACCTTCCAATACTCCAAACATGAAACTCTGAGGTCGAGACTCTGATATAGGGTCCACTACCACATCACCTACCATCAGTACTGAAACACCATCTATTGTTTTCATTAAGTGCCTACCATGTGTCCACCTGCTCATGCTTTCCTACCATGTGTCACCTACCAACTATCAATTTGTCTGATAAAAAATGTTGAATTTACTTGTCACATATCACCCACACATCCTGCCATGACATCTACTTTTCATATATGTTCCATTGTGGCAGCCATGTCATGCAACTTGTCATCCTTGTAAAATGTGCCACCAACTTGTCACGTGTGCTAGCCATTGTCTCACTAGTCATTTCTTTGTTGTATGCAAATAGAAATCTTAACAAATGGTTCGATACATGCCTAGGTGCTTTCCACTGGGATCCTTGTGACTGGGCACAGTGACCAATGGCTTGTTGTTCCACTACCTGTCAGTATACTTCATTGTTGTGTGCAAATAAGGTCTTAACTGGCAATATGATGGATGCTTGGGTGCTTACCGTCAAGCTCCTTGTGACAAGGAATTGTGACCAACAACTTGTTGGTTCACTACCTACTAGTTGTTGGCACTACCTCCTGAGCTTGTGATTTGGGTTTTTGGTGTCGATCCAATGATGGGATAGTGTGTTGCATTCCCTTAAGAAAAAACTAGTATCGCGAGGGAGCCCTTCCTTCATTTGGGAGAAAACAAGGGAGGGGGGTTGTGTAACCAATTGCATGCTGCCACAATGATGGTTTCCACAATTATTTACATCCCTATTAACTTTAATACAGACTTGGGTCCTCTCTTGTCGTCAATCTACCCAAGAAGTTTGATCTAATGGTGCACTTTTTCCCTTTTATCACCCATTTTGGCCAATCCACTTCGAACACAAATTTCTTTTCAGTCTATGGGAGTTAGGAAAAGTTCCATATACCATTGGAAATGACTTTGAACAAGTTAGCTAACTAGACATCTTTTAGACTCAACTGGAATAAGAACCTATAGACAAAGTTCTTGCAAAGATATGCTACTCAAGCTACACTATTGACACTTAGGAATCAAACTAGGAAACCAAAATTTAGAGAAATAATGACATCAAATATATCAATGAAAAAATAAAATTAGAAACCTACTATCGCATTCAACAATCTCCCCTTGAATTTTTCATCAATGACAACATATACTCAACAGTCTCCCCCTTTGGCATTGATGGGGACATCACTAGACATTGCTAGTCATTGATGGCTTTGGACTTGACTTCCCCTATCAACTCCCCTTGGTAGGATATTAGGCTACTGTATGCTCACTCTCTCATTCTATCTTTTTATTCTCCCCCTTTAGCATCAATAGAAAACAGGTGTGGCTCAAACTGCATTTTCTGTAGAAAGGTATATATCTTTATTATTTGTCCTTTGTTTCTAAAATGAAGTCTTATATTTCTATACTAATTCAATTTTATGCTAATGTACACCAATGACTATTTCAAGATCCAAATTCTTCACCTGGACACGTGTTTCTCCTATTTATCTTTTAGTTCCTCCTAAGTTTATTCACTTCTGTTCTCTGTGACATCCTAGTAGACAATTATTCTTGATAGAAGTGGATAGTCGCTTTTGTTCCTTTCTAAGGAAATTATGGAAGAGATGAGGGAGTCATCACTATCAACTTTTCCTCAAATACTCAAATGGCTCTCATAAAAAAGGCTTGATGAATATATTAGCTATTTTTTCCTTTATTTATATATACTCCAACCTTACAATTTGATCAACCACTTGTTCTCTAAGAAAATGGTACTTTATGGGTATATTCTTGGTTTTTGAATGAAGAACGAGATTCTTGGACATACTTATAACACTGGTATTATCACACAATGAGAATTATTGCATCATACGTTACCTTCTTGTCTTGCAATGTTTGCTTCATTCACAAAGTCTGAGTGGAACACCCAACAGTTATTATGTACTCAGATTTAGTTATGGACATTGAAATTAATGCTTCCTTTTTACTTAACCATGCTACCAAATGATATCCTAGAAAGAAAGCACCATCACTTGAGCTCTTATGATCATCTACACTGCTAGCCCAAACAACATCTATGTATGTAGTTATGGAAAAATTCTCACCTTTGAGCTACCATAAACCAAAGTCCATCATGGCCTTTAAATATTTGAAGATCTTTTTTTGTTAGGTCCCTATAATACTAGTGTATCACACATTGTTATTATCAGTGTAGCCCCCTTATTTTTATTGTTGTAACCATGTAGTCCCCATATTGTTATTATTGTGCCTCGTAGAAGCCCACTATTGTTATTGTTGTGCCCTTACATTATTATTGTTATGTCGGCTCTGATTATATTGTGACCCCTTAGACTCCTATATATAGAAAGGAGGTTTTGTCATTTGAATCATCCAAGAATTGTTCCTTTGTGTAATGTAAAGGAGTTTTCACCCTCAAAGAGGCTAATTTTGAAGTCGTTGATCTATATTTTCTTCTATTTTGTGAGTTGGTTGCATAATATTTGGTATCAAAGCTTTGGATTCTAGGGTTTCGCTTCTTCAAACATGCCATCTTGGAATTTTCACTATAAATTTTTTTATACAAGACCTCAAAAGCCGAATTTTTTTACCACGTGGAGCCGAAATATTAGAGAGATTCGTGTAAAAAATTCAGATATTGGTTCGCTATATTTTCAGAGATATGTTCTGAGGAAGTCAGGGTTTTGGCAGGCTCCAGAATTCTGTCTCAAACAGGTGACATAGAGAAAATCGTCATAACTTTTGTTTTAGGCATCGCATTTGAATTATGTAAGAATTGGTTGAAAGTGCACGGACTGTAGTTTTTCTTGTAGCAATTCCAGGGTTGAAGGTTGAAACAGTGACACGCGGTATCTCGTACAACTTCGCTCTACTAAACTAGTCCATAATTAGGTCATCGTGGGAGATTTCGCATAGCTCTTTCTCGAAGAATCCAATCTCAATAATACTTGTGGGGTTGGAAAGAGGACTCAGAGAGATACCATAGGAAGAAAATTCAAAACTTGGAGATATGAAATTATAAATTTACAATTGTTTCAAGATTGATCTCCTAAAATGAAGAAAAAGGTGTGTATCATTTTTTTTTTTAAATTTGCATAACTTTTGTTTGAAAAATCAGTTTGAAGTGATTCAAAGGGCATAGTGAAGAATATATATATCATTATTTGATTTCGAAATGCCTGGAAAAAAAAAATGGAAACACCTAGTAAGAAACCAGAAATTTCTACTATGACACATGAAGAAGAAGAAGAAATCCAACATGATATATGAAAATTACGAGACCAGGGATAACAAACTTTGAACTCACAAAGAGTAACCAAAAATGAAATGGAAGCTAAGATGGATGGTTTGAAGAATAGTTTAAAATCATATATGGACGGTTTGAAGGATGGCATAGAAGCAAAAATGAAAGACAACATGTAATATTTGAAGAATGGTTTAAAAGAAGACTTGGAAGGTTTGAAGGAAGTTTTGACAAAGTTGCTACAAGAAATCCTTCCTAATGGTGAAAAGGTAGTAGAGGAAACTCATGATGACAACAAAAGAAATGTTAATCATGATTTCATAGACTCTAACGTTGGATTGAAGACCCACCATATTCCAAAGATCGATATGAGGAATTTTGATGGCAAGGATCCTGTAACATGGATACTTCAGATGGAGCAATATTTTGATCTCCATAATGTGCAAAACACATAAGAGGTGCGCATTGCAACTTTATATTAAGAACCCAATCAGTTTTTATGGTATCGATGCCTTTGCTCTCGTAAATAAATTATCACCTGGTCAATTTTTACAGAGTAAATGATAGCACATTATGAGGATACAAAGAGCAACACCTTCTTTAGCCAATTTATAAATCTCAAACAAAAGGGTTCAATGGTGGAGCACATTGAAGACTTCTAAAAATTGAATATAAGGGTAAATGATATTCTAAAGGAGCATAGGATTGATGTCTTCATAGACACTTTAAAGGATTACATCCAACATGAGGTTCTCCTTTGGGAACCTGATTCATTGGAGAAGGCATTCAGGTTGGCAAGAAAAATTGAAAGAAAAATTATGGCAACAAGGAAGCCTACCACTCACAACTATAAAGATGGAAGTGTTTTTTCTCCTAGCCTTCCACAACCTATAAGGTTGACACCACAAAAATTGGAAGAAAAAAGATCAAAAGGGATTTGTTACAATTGTGATAGAAAATACACTAAAGGTCATAAGTGTGCGGAGAATAAATTAATTTACATAGATTGTGAAGAGAAGGAAGAAAAGGAACAAGAAATGTCAAAAGAAGAGAATATAGACTAGGAACCAACCCTATAGAAAGAAGAAATGAATCTGACCATATCTTGTAATGCATTGGCAAGAATTAACACTCCTCAAACTCTCAAGATAAAAGGATATATCAAGAAGAAAAAGGTAATAGTGTTGATTGATTTGGGTAGTACCCATTATTTTATTCATTGTAAGATAGCCAAGGAATTGAATTTCTTCCTATATCCAGCATCATAGTGTCAAGTGATGGTTTCAAATGGAGGAACCATATTTTTCTCTCGAAAGTTCCATAATATTAAGCTATCCATGGGAGAATTTGTATTGAATAGTTCAATGCTTTCCATTCTAATGGGTGGTGTTGATGTTGTACTAGGAGTCCAATGGTTACAATATTTGGGTACGAGAGATTTTGATTTTCAAGAACTTTTCTTGATTTTTTTTGGGAATGAAAGGAAGTTGAATTAAGGGATATCATAGGGAAACCAGGAAAGATAATCAAACATAATGGAATGAAAAATATTCTAAACAAATCACAACAGGGCGTAATTGCACAATTATGTTCACTAGAGGTTCAAACATCGAAATCATCTATTTCTCCAGACCTCCAAAATGTCTTGGACAATCATTCTAAGGTTAAAGCAATGGAATATCACATCGATCATCTACAACAAGTTCTCCAACTCTTAAAGGATAACCTCACTTTGGCGCAAAATAGAATAAAACAAAATGTAGATAAACATCGCAGTGAAAGAAGTTTTGATGTAGGTGACTGGGTATTTTTACAGCTACAACCATACAAACAAATGTCCCTCAAGAAAGCTAAGAAGGATAATAAATTATCACCAAAGTATTATGGTCCTTACAAGGTGTTGCAAAATATTGGTAGTATGACATATAAATTGGATCTGCCTACATCTTCCCGAGTGCACCTAGTTTTCCATGTTTCATACTTAAAGAAGATTATGGGTGACAAGCTCCCAGTTCAAACAATATTGCCAAAACTTGATGAGGAAGGAAAACTCATATTGGAACTTGAAGTAGTCACGGAAACAAGAACATGACAACTACGAAATCGATCAATTTCAGAGTATCTCATCAAGTGGAAGAACTTACCCATGGAAGATTCCACTTGGGAGGATGAGAATTTTATACAGAAATATCCAGAACTACTCAAGCATTGAGGAAAACACTTTTTTGGAAGGAGAGGGGCATGTTAGGTCCCTATAATACTAGTGTATTCCCTCATTTTTATTGTCAGTGTAGCCCCCTTATTATTATTGTTGTACCCATGTAGTCCCCATATTGTTATTATTATGCCCCATAGAAGCCCACTATTGTTCTTGTTGTTCCCTTACATTATTATTGTTATGTCAGCTCTAATTATATTGTGACCCATTAGACTCCTATATATAGAAAGGAGGTTTTGTCATTTGAATCATCCAAGAATTGTTCATTTGTGTAATTTAAAGGAGGTTTCCCCCTCAAAGAGGCTAATTTTGAAGTCGTTGAGCTATCTCTTCTTCTATTTTGTGAGTTGGTTGCATAAAAAGCAGTAAAGGTGGCCATGTCAATAGCCACAGTGTTGCACCACCTCCTCAACAAACAATCCAACGAGTGATGTTTGATCAACCTGCTTCCATGGGGAACCTCTTTCCTAATGACAAATACTATTATGAGCCCTGCCTAGTTTTCTAGGAACTTGAACCTCGAGAGCACTATCTAGGTAAAGCACGACTATCAAGGTAGTTTTTTATGTAGCCACCACATAGTTTCTTAGTGCTTTTTAGGTTCCTTTCCCTTTTGATTTTGTATGTAATGATGCAAATATATTCTAGGAGAACATATAGTTTCTCCTTTTGGGGTTATGTTTCCTCCTAGTTTTTCACTTTCTTGACTCTCAGTCGGGCCTCAGAGCTCCCCTGCATCTAATTTTTGTACAACAAGTGTATTACAAAGGCTTATAACTTACCAAAAAGATATATTAAAATATTTTCTTAAAAAAAAAAAAAAATATTTTAATAATGATGGTTAACATCTATTAAAATAATAGGTTTATAAAATTTTTAAAAAGATTTAAAGAAATTATTTGGACTTTCTAAAAAAATCTCATGCATGAAAAATATTGAGAAAATGGTTTTAATATCACTGTAATGTTGATGACTTATAAGATTATGAAGGTTAATATTATGACACATATTTTGAAATTTTGACACTTCAAAAGAGAATCCCTCTCATCTTCAACCCTCTTAATATCACAAAAAGGAAATATTCTTTCATCTCAAGATGTTTTGAAAATTTTACAATGTTCATTTTCATTATGCAACTTGTGAGAGTTTATTATTATTTTAGCAATATTGATCCACTTCTTTGCACTAGTCAAACCTGAGATATACTTTTGATTTTCTATGTTAGATTTGACTACTTGATGCAAGCCAATATTATAAGTTATATGTATTTCCTTGTTTTAATCGTTAAACCCAACGTTGGCTCCTTAGTCTTATTCCTTCAGATTGATTCTAAAACGCCCAAATTATAGGCATTAATTATATTTCGATTGGCAGCTTCGGTGCCAGCCCTAGATTTGGTGGGACAAGCATATGACCCAGTCTTATGTCCACGGTCTCAAATCTTAGTCTTGGCCTTTCCTAACGAGACCACCCTTGCAACCTTTAAAATTTCCTGAGATCGATATCCGAGACAGATATTTCAATCAACAAAAATTAATTATGGTTCTTGCCCTATCAACTAACGGGTCTCACCCTTTTTAAGGCCCCGAGATGGAGATTCAATTTACAACAATTGTCTGGATTGGGTTTGTCTCGGCCTCCATTAAGAAATGACTTAAAATTTCCTCCGGTGAATCTCCTTTGAGATTCTAATCTGACAATGAATGTGAATAGTCCTCCATTAAATAGTGGGGCATACTAAAAAATTTTTGAATCAACCTTTGATGGTTTCTTCACATAGTTCTACACTTAGAAAATCAAAGGAAAAAATCTCCACATCTATGAGTAGGAAATAAGATTTCTTTTCTACAGAGGTTCCTCTAGAGACTTAAAAATGCCCTTAACTCATACCAAGAAAGAAAACAAAAACAACAACACTCAGGATAATCTCTGAAAGAGGAATTTGTTCAATTCTCATTAGATCTCACAAACTTATTCCAACATACCTCGATTCAATTAACATAGGAAATTAGGGATTCTTATCATGCCACTGTAGGTAATAAAACATAGAGAACAATAATTTCACACAGTGGATTACGAGAATTAGATAAGAACCATAGGTCACACTGCAAATGTTAATGACACAAAAAATATGACCTCCATTAACACTCAAATCTAACATAAACACATACTCGGGTTTGATCATATCCATGGAAATTGGATCGAATGGTCCAATTTTGGCTTAAGATCGAATTCTTTGAGCCTTTTCAAACTAATTAACAAAAATGATCATATTACATGGAAAACTCAATTTTATTCCTTATAATATACACAAAACAGAATGAGAAAATTGAGCAACCAACTCCTCTAGTAAATATTATTTTGACTTCCTAGAAGTCCAAGTAAAACTTTGATGGGTGCCCCTACACCACTACCTCTTTGTATTATCTTAATTTTATTTAATCCTCTAATATTTTCTAGCATAATAGATTTTCTTCAATTAGATATAATAATATTTTTAATATTATTGGTATTGTACAAAATGACATCTTCTTACATTCCCTAATGATTTAGGGGAGATTTAGTATCCTTATACCATACTCCTTGAGCTATTGGTAATTTTGACTAGATTTTAAAGAAATTTTGGAGAGCCTCTTGTCATCCATGTTGTTTATCTTGCTCTTGTAAATTAAGCAGCTAAGCATAGTTGTGATCTCAATGGTGGAAATTTTTTTTTATGACAATAAGAGAAGGTGTATTGAGTTTAATTTTGGGGTTATTGAGTTGTAAAATTATTTTGAAACTCTTTGATTTTTCCCATGAGTTTCTTCAAATATTATAATCTAGATTGGATCATTACATTGTTTTTCATCCTTATTGATTCTTTTAGAGTGGAAAAAGTGGTGAAATTAGCTCATAGGACCCTTTTTACCAACGGGGCCCAGTTGGTCAAATTGGGGTATGAAAACTACTAGCAGTGGTTTGAGGCATCAGACGACATTTTTTGGGGGTAAAACTTTTCCAACTTAGACCCACACCTTTTTCTCATATTCTACACAAAGAGACCTTTGCAACAATGAAATAATCACATCAATCGAGTATGTATGCAAAAGTTATGCCACTCAAAAGTTGACCTTCCTGTTTTCACCACCATAATTAGAGAGGATGCCACATCAGCCCCCATTATTCATGAAAAAGGGGCCAGTCGCTTGATTATAATGTAGAAGACTCTAGACGAGTATATATTGTAACTCTATTTAATAGTTTAGGTATTCAAACCTTGGCCACTACTAGGCTATTGGGTTGTGTTATAACTGGGACACTACAAATAAAAGAGGTTCCATTCTTTCGAGTGCATTTTTTCCATAGTTGAGTAAAACTAGCTGAGAGGGAAAGGAGATAGAGCACGTAGATAGGACTTGTGTACTGTATTAGCCCATAGGCCATAGGCCATACTTCTTTGTACTCACGGACATTTTCTACTAAGAGAAAGAGAGTAAAGAAGCTTGACCTTCTAGTTAGATTTTTCTCCTAAAAGGGTTTCGCAGGTCATATCTTGTGTCAAATATGTGTGTGAGATTTATTTCGTTGTTCTCTAATTTTCGGCATGATTTTAATTCGCATACATATGTTATTAATAGTAATCTCTCTCTCTCTCTCTATCTACACACACACACACACATATATATAAAGAGAAATTAAATTGTAATAGTGTAGATTCTAGATTTTTACGATTTGTTATGACAAATTGTCTAGTGGAATATCCACGATAGTTTATAGATCATATTGGTATCAGAACTAGATTTTCTCTAGGTATATCATGGAGATTTGTAGAGGATCTATATTATTTGGGCCAAAAGTTGTAAAAGCGTAATCGTGGCCGACAAATCTATGAATAACCCTCACGATCTTGCAGAGGAGAGATTTTTGTGACTAGAACAACAAGTAGTGGATATAAATCATAATGTAAATATCCTCATCACAACCCTGACCAATAATTTTAGGATATTTGGAGAAGATGAGTTTTCTAATGCAGAGGAAAAATAAGAGGGGGGATCAGGAGATGAGGAAGAAATATAGAACCAGTCAAAGAAAGGACCTAAAAAAGATCAACCTAGTTCGAGTATCGTGAATCCTTCACAGTCCCTGTTCAAAACGGAAGCGAAGGTTGATATCAAGTTATACCACAATGAGATAAATGCTCTGAAGCTATATCACCGGTTGCAACAACTAGAAGTGTATTTTAGTGTCCATAACATTGAGGAAGAACATGTGATTTTATTTGTGCGACTGAAATTAGAGGGGCATGCCTTGGCTTGGTGGGAAAACCACACAGAGACCTTGAGGTTGGAGGGAGATCCTCCAATGACTAAGTGGGAGGAATTTTAAACTCTCATTAAGTCACAGTTTTACCCTATTGGGTATGTAGAGGACCAGTGGATTTGGTGGCACTACTTCAGGAAAAAGTCGAGGAAAAGCATGTAGGAGTACATGACAAAGTTAAAAAAGATGGTCATATTGTTGGGTATCTCCCCAAAGAACCCAAATATACTCCTCAAGTATTTTGGGGGTATACACTACCATATATGGTGGCAAGTGATGTTTTTCAAGCCAATATTAGTGGGTGAGGCTTATGTACATGCATAGTAATTGGAGAACATAGGCCTGAAGAAAGCACAAGCAAGTGGATCAAAATAAAAGGAGAAACATGGCACTTCTAAGGAGGGGAAGAAGAAGCAGAAAGGGGAAAAGAGAAAAATATGACATACATTGCACATCAGTGAAAATATCCTATCAACCACTACAATTAGTGTGATATTGACGACCATACAGAGGACAAGTGTTAGAAGTTGCATCCAGAGCTTAACCTGAAGAACAAAAACAAGGACAATAAGAAGAAGAATCGCATGGCCACTGTTTCGAGCAACCAAGTTGAAGCAGATCAGACGTGGATGATAAGATTCTCTATACTTAAATTTAGAAGGAGGTGAATCTAAGTAGCCTTCAGCAATAGGACAAGAAATAAATGACCAAACTCTTTCATATAAAGATATAAGTCAAGAAGGCCAATATTGATGCTTTGTTTGAATCAAGATCGCATGCAAGTATAATTGCAACAAATTTGTTCAAGAAATTGAAGTTCATGATCATCCAAGCCCATATCCACCAGTATGGGTAAATAAGGATTCATAGCTAAAGATAACAAAACAAAATTAGATTTTCCATCAGTGTTCATTTTATTGATGAAGTAGAACTAGATGTGGTTCCCCTTGATGTATGCAGAGTTGTGCTTTTAGGGAGTCCCTACATGTACATGTGAGATGCAATATTCATGCAAAGAGGCAAACAATATCAACTCGTGAAGGATGGAAAATTGTTCACCATCAATGTGAAAAAGAAAAATCTAAAATTTCACTAGTAAGTGCTAACCAAGCCAAGAAATTGATCAGTTTTAGCAAGAAGTATGTTTATTTTTTTAAGAGAAAATCAATCTGTAGAAAATTTAGTAAGAGGTAAGGCATCCCTGAAGGGGTGTACTAAGAAATAGAAACAATACTTGGAAGAGTTACTATGGGCATACAAGGATGTGTTTTGAGAGCCTAAAGGACTACCACCTAAGGGGGAAGCGGAGCACGAGATATGCCTTTTACTGGACTCCCAATTTCCAAACGTTGGGTTGCACAGGAAGTTTGTCATAGAACTAAGTGAGGTGAATAAACAAGTTGCAACAACTATTGAACTGGGTTTCATTCGACCAAGTACATCACCATGTGGGTGACCCATTATAATTGTGCCAAAGAAGGATGGGACTTGGAGGATGTGTACAGATTACATGGCATTGAAAAAAATCACACTAAAGAATGAGTATCCCCTGGCAAGGATAGATGATCTACTGGGTCAGTTGTAGCAAGAAAAATACTTCACCAAGTTGGACTTAAAGTCTGGATATCAACTGGTTCAAGTCAAAGAATAAAATACCTGGAAGACTTCCTTAAAAACAGGCAAGGTTTGTATGAGTTGTTAGTCATGCCCTTTGGCCTATGTAATGCACCAATTGCATTTATAAGATTAATGAATGATGTATTGTGCCCTTTTATAGATTCATTTATTATTTCCTATTTAGATGATATAGTGGTATACAATGCTACCTGGGAGGAGCACATATCACATTTAACACAGATGTTGGAGACATTAAAGAATCAGCAGCTTCTAGCAAATCTTAAGAAGTGTGAGTTTTCATAATAGTCTTTAGTGTATCTAGGGTGTGTGATAGGTGGATGAGAGATGAAGATAGATCCCTCCAAGATGGAGGCCATCATGAAATGGTCAATTCCTACTAATGTTTCTGAGGTTAGGAGTTTCTTTAGGGAAAAATTGTACCTGAGGAAATGCATAGCCTCATTTTCAGTGGTAGCAACATTATTCCACACCATAACAACAAGTGGTAAGAGTTTCAAGTGCGGAAAGGGTCAGCAGAGTGCCTTCGAGGAGATAAAGAAGAAGATCAATCAAGCACGCGTTCTAGCATTACCAAAATTGTAGCAACCTTTTGAAGTGGAAAAAAATGTGAGTGGGCATGTTATGGGAGGAAGGCTTGTATGCTACCATTCTAAAGTATTTCATGGGGAAACTCTTTACTACCCTACTTATGACAAGGAACTCTATGCCCGAGTGCAAGATGTGAAGAAGTGGAAGCACTATCTAATAGGAAAGGAGAAAATAATACAGATAGGCCACCAGCCACTACAGTACCTGTAGGCCTAGAGTAAGCTACAATAGACCAGGAATTACAATTCGATGGGGTTTCTACAACAATTCCATTTAGTGATCAAGTATAAGAATGGAAACACGAACAAGTTGGTAAACATGCTTTCAAGGCCACCCACATCAAATATCACAGCGTTGGAGACTCTTATGCACATGGAGCCATTCACCCATGATGGACACAAGGAGGCATATTCAAAGGATGAGGACTTAAAGGAGGTATTTCAAAAGTTTCAAAGTCATAGGCATGTGCATGATGGTGACAACACCGTTGAATACCATCTCCAGGATGGGTTACTCTATAGGTTGGATAAGCTATGTGTTCTTAAAGGCGAGCGATTTCAGTTGATTAGAGAATCTCACACCTCCAAGGTTGTAGGGCACTTTGGTGTAGGGAAGACCATTGCCAACTTGCAAAGGAATGTGTATTAGCCCAAGATGCAAGAGTAGGTAGATATGTTCATAAGAGGATGCACATGCTTTGTTGTACAAACAATCCTAGAAACATGAAACATGGTGTATATCATCCCTTACATGTACCCACTCATCCTTGGGAAAACATTTCCATGGACTTTGTGGGAGGTTTACCAACAACTAGTAAGCGACATGGCTACATGTTCGTGGTAGTTGATAGGTTTAGTAAGATGTGTTTTCTAATGCTGTAAAAAGACCATCAGTGGGAAAGAAGCAGTAAATATTGTTCTTTGGACATGTTTGGGTGCACTTTGGGATACCAAGGAACATCATTTCAAATAGGGACATAAAATTTCTATGTGCATTATGGATTACATTGTGGGAGAATGTGGACAAAAAGTTGAAGAGATTTGCAACATTATATTCGCAAATAGATGGGAAGACATAAGTAGTCAATAGGATTTTGGTGCAAGTTTTGAGGGGATACAACCAAAAGCATCCAAATACTTGGGATCAAAATATGGTATATATGGAACATTCTTACAATAAAGTAGTCCACACTTCTATTAGACATTCCCCATTTTAAACTTGTTTTGGATATTTGTTTCTTTCACCTTTAGACATTACATATGGGCATTAAGTAGGAGTGAGGGAAGATCTTATAGGATACACCTTGAGGGATGAAAAAATTATAAAGAAGATTAGGTAGATACATATATAGGTATAAGAGACACTAAAAAAGTCACGAGAGGTATATAAGGCCATGCATGATTGGCATAGAACAAAGAAATTGTTCAAGGTGGAAGATAGTGTATGGTTATAGCTGAACAAGGAGAGGCTACAAGAGCCTAGTAAGAAAATCAAGGCTCAGTAGTATGGTCCCTTCGAGATAATAGAAAAGGTCGGTGATAATGCTTATCAACTTAGTTTACCACCATATATGTGCATTTACTCTGTTGTGAATGTAGAGAATATAAAAATATATGACCCTTCCATGGTAGATCAAGAAGAGGAATAGGTCCTACCTTGTATGGTAGATTTGTCAGTAAATGCTTAGGCAGTGTTAACAAAAGATATAGTTTTGAAAAAGAGGTACAAAACTAGAAGACAAGAGAGCATGAACTTTAGTAGATTGGGTTGAAAGGACAACTTCCAAACAAAGATAAATTATACACTCGAGAAAAGGTGGAGGACAAATTTCCTTACCTCATTCAATAGAAGCTTTTGGCAACCAAAAGCCTCTGAAAATGGGGAGGTGTGATCCAAATTAGATCATTATATTTCTTGTCATCCATCTTAATGATTTCATAGAGGAAAAAGTGGAGGAATTAGTTCATGGGAATTTTTTTACAAGTGGGGCCCTATTTGGAAAATTGGGGTTTGAAACCTTCCGAGAGAATTTTCGGGCATCAAATGACATTTTTTGGGGTAAAACTTTTCCTCTTTAGCACCACACCTTTTTTTCATATTTTACACACATGATTTTCCAACAATGCAAGAATCATGTCAATTAGAGTCTGTATGTGAAAGTTATGTCACTCAAAAGTTGACCTTCATGTTTTCACCACCATACTTTGAGAGGATGCCATGTCAACTCCCGTTATTTATAAAAAAAAGGGGCTAGCCATGTGATTTTGATGTAGAAGACTCTAGAAGATTCTATATTGTAACTCTAGTTAAGAGTTGAGGCAATCAAACCTAACGAATAGTAGGCTATCGAGTTGCGTTATAACCAAGCCACTAAGAGGAATATGGGTTCCATTATTTCGAGTGCATTTGTTCCATAGCTGAGAAAAAATAACTAAGATGGAAAAAAGGTAGAGCACATAGAGAGGATTTGTGCATTGTAGTAGCCCACATGCCACAGGCCATACTTCTTTGTACTTGTAGACATTTTCTACTCAAAGAAAGAGAACAAAGAAGCCTCACCTTCCAGCTGGGTTTTTTTTATATTGAAACGGATTCCCAGGTCATATCTTGTGTCAAATGTGTGTGTGTGTGTGTGTGTGTGTGTCATCTTTTATTACATTGTTCTTTATTTTTCCGAATAATTTTAATTTGCGTGCATACACTCTTAACAATAATCTATAGATCTATAAATCTAAAGAGAAATGAAATTGTATTAGCATAGATTTTTTATTTTTTTAAGATCTGTTGTGATGAATTGTCCAGTGGAATATCCAAGACAGTTTACGAGTCATATTGCATACAAAAACTTTACATCTATATAAGATATCATGAGTGATGAGAGTCTCTGAGAGGATATTTTTTCTTCTCTCATAATTAAATGTTTGCTAATTTGCATTTTCTTTCAACTCAATAATAAGCTTTTGACTCTTCATTTATCATTTTCTCAATGATATAGTTCCAATTCAATTTAATATGCATATCAATTCCTAAATAATTGTATAAAGACACTTCCTTGAAACTATTGTTATCAAAAACAAACAAACACACGCGCACACACACACACACACATATATATATATCCCTAATGAGAATATTGTATTAAATCAAAATCCATGCCTAGGTCACAGACTATATAGCAAGTGAGTACAATAATAATCCTTCGAGGCCAGCTATAAATGTAACTTTAGGGTGGACTTTATTCTCAAAATATATTAGTCGTATTACTATCCTAAAGGATACATGGTCTTGGAGGTGTAAATTCTCCAAAAGACCTGTAGATACAGACATATTTTACATTGCATAGAAGGTCGATTGTTAAGGAATAGTTGTGAGGGAAGGAATAACATTTCTCATTAAGACTCCTATGCCCAATTTTACACCTTTATTGGTGGGATCATCTGACAAGAGTTATTTATTTTTGAAACCTGAAAGAAGCTAATAGTAGAGAAGGCTAGTTTCAAATTCTTGATTCAATCAATAATGCTTCACAACTTGCAATCCTTGGGAAAAGATCCATGAACAAGGTGATGGATAACCAACTGTGAATCTCCTAACACCACCAAATCTTTGATGTTTACTTATTTGCTCATAAGGAGCCTTTGCAGTAATTCATATGCTTCCATTGCATTATTTGCTAACCCCAAACTGTAGTCAATTTCAATTTTCCCATCGACTTTGAGAGTAACCCCTCCAGCTCCTGCCACCCCAAAAACAAAACTATACCAGAAAATCCTTTTAAATTTAATTTCAAATTGAAAAATAAAACATTATATGTAATCTTTATTAAAAACACAAATTCAATATAATAAAAAATTGTTTAATAATTTTAATTTTATTATATTTAATAAATGTATTAAAAAGCATCTCATATCGAAACAAATTTTATCATCATTAAACGATGATACATTTAAAAAATATTTAAATATACAATAAGCTTATATAGAAACAATGTTTATGGTGTCATCCACCGAGGTGGAGGAATTGCCTAGACAGTCAAAAGTGGCTGGATTCCAGCCAAAAAAAATTCAAGAAATCTCGCAGTAGCACTGTTTGAATCATATTTATGGGCAACCCAAAATCTTGAAGTTTGACAGCTATAACCTGGATTTACAAAAATCCGGGGCACCCAAAATATTGAAGTTTGACAGTTGTAACCTGGATTTACAAAAATCCCTGTCGGATTTTATCAAAATCTTGCCGGAATTTTTATGATTTTCAGAGCAAATTTGTAGCCTAGTTAAATTACGACAATGTTTATTATCTACAATATTAAAGAATGATACATTCGAAAGAATATTTCAAAGTTCAATAAGTTCTAGACTAATCATGTTTATCGTCTAGGATATTAATTAATAATACAATTTGTGATGAAATGGAATTTTGTTTATGCTTAAATTTTATTTTTAAAAATACAAAATAAAATTGATTAGAATATATATTTTAAAAAGTTTGATATAATTTTTTAATTAAAATCTAAATGTTTAATAAATATATAAAATAATGTTTATCCTCTATAATATTGAACAATAATATATTAGAAAAATATCTGAATATTTAATAACATTTATCATTTATAAAATTTGAGGAGATATAATATAATGAAGGAATCAATTGATCAAAATTTCAAATATAATTTTTTATCGAAATCACTCTTTTTCACGCTGAAAAATGACTCTTTCTCTCTTCCATGGTGAGAAGAGCTAACATTGAAAATTGCACTATTATTTTCTATTGTAAAGTCGTTGTCAATGTGAATCAAAAACATTTGGCAGAAAGAGGGTGGATAGGAGGAATCAAATACTAAGTCTTCAGGTCTGTTGTCAGTTACTGCAAAATGTGTTTTCAGCTGTCCAAAGAGTAAATGAGTAGAGAAGTTTGTAGGCATCTTCTAAGCCCCAAAAGGACTCAAAACCCAAATTAGACCCCCTCCATTGGAAAGTTCTATGAACAAACTTTCCAACGATATGTGGAAGTCCAAAAATGGACTCCTCAATCAAAAGTTATGGTCTTCTGAAGTTTCAAGGATTGAAGCCTTGTGAAGGCATATCAGAATATCGAAGACCGCAATATTGGAGGTCTAGTGACATAAGGCATATTGACAATCGCAACATCAGATATATTGGCGATCGCATATTAGAGGTCGGAGATACTAGCGCACCGCAACATCAGAGCATCAGTATATCGACGATCGCATATCAGAGGTCCTGGCATATAGGCAATCGCATATCGGAGGTCCCGCATGTCGGAGGTCCAATACAATAGAGTAGGCAATATCAGAGCTTGGAGGAGATGGACACATCAAAGCGTCAAGCAGATTAGAAATCGGAGAATCAGAGCTTTTGAAGCTGACAACCTTTTAAAAGTTGTGACATGGAAAAGTTCTGATAGCGTTAAAAACCGTTGAGGAGTGCCAAAAAGGATTAACAAAGGATTTCATCACAAAAACCAAGGTGAGCAAACCCTTTTATCTCTCCTCTAGCCGGACATGTGGTGACATAGCATTGGTTCCGGTAAATCTATAGTGGCATTTGACATGGCAGTATGACAGGACACGTGGCAAGTCGTTTTGGCAGTTTGAGGGGGCCCAAGGGGGCAAATATGGGTGACACGTATCACCACTCATGAGGCGCCACGTGGAAGTGATGACATCATATCGTAGGTCGCACATCAAAGGTTAAAGATGTTGGCACTTCATAACAGTTTGCAATTGGAAACTTCTGATAAGGGGGTTTTGATATTGGGCTAGCACCACGGTCGCAAGGACTTAAAGAACCAAAGGCGTAAAGGTAGGGGTTGAGCACTAGAGCTATCGGCGTATCAGAATATCACGACTCCAAAGTTATTTCCCCAATTGGAAACCTCTGATGAGAGGAGATATGATATTTGCCTAGAAAATGGTCTATAAAAAGTTAAAGAACCTCGGGCACTAAGCAGTTAACAAAGGGAGAATGGCCCCTGGCAGGAGTTTAAATGCTTTAATGCCTAAAGGCTGGGTAGTAGGTCATGGCCCATGGTCCTATGGTGAAAAATGCAAGAAGGGCTAAGCAGAAGGGGCTTGTCATATTAGAGGTCGGCAATCGACATATTATAATTCTGCACCACTGTAAAGTCTACGATATGGAATCACTCTGATAAGAAAGTATAGAGCTTTAAGGGTGTATGGGTCAGTAGCAATGATATTTAATGAAGGCACATAGGAGTTGGTGATTGAAAATGTCTAATCATGTGGAAGACCCTGTAACAAGAAACCAAGGAAAACATTGGTAACAAAAATGAAGTCTATTGCTTCGCGTGCATGTCTTCAGCGTGGTAAATGGAGGTATGGGACTCAAGAAGTAGTTATTTCTCAGCATGGAGATCCATGTTGTCAGGCAATGAAATATTGTCAGGTCAATCTCCAGTTCTGTTCTGTGACAGGAAATCACATTTGATCGCTCCCGGCTCTAGAAAGTGGCAGATTGAAGTTGTTAAGGTGAAAGCGATAGGTGAACCAACCGAGTCGCTGAAGAGGAACATTATAGCAGAGACGTGGCCTGATCAAAGGCCATAATAGGAATGGTGTTGAGATATTTTCCTCAAATCATCATTCAATTTCCCTTTTTCTTTTATTCTTTAAATTCTGCATTTTAAAGAACATAATCAAATCTGATTGCAATGACTTGGGCAGCAGACATTCGTATCCCGAGACAGCGAGTCAATTAGACAACTGGAGCTCGGTTGAGATATTTTGTAACTGTTGTTTAAATCTTCCCCTCTCCTTATAAATAGAGGGAAGAAACACTTAAGAGAGGTTCCTGAATTCTGCATCTAAGAGGCTCGAATTTTGTGGTTCCATATTGGTTATATTTTCCCCTTCCTGAGGGACTTGAGCGATACAATTATTGAATGTAAATGGATTGGTGATTTGGACTCCATCTTGAAGGATTAATGAAACTATTTTGTTGATTCGAATCATAGAAGTGCACATTATGTTTTCCCCTGTGTATATCATTTCACGTATGTCTTTCCTCTTTTGAAATTGTGTAATGAAGCTATCAGTTTCACTCTCATTTATGGATGTATCTATGCTGCTAAGTAGTGAACAGTACCTGTGAAAATGACATATTTACTTGTGTTAGTTTATATCCTGTAGTACATGTGTGTGCACGGATTTACTAATTGTTGTCTGGTGATAAATGTGTCCAGGAGGCATAGAGCATGAGACCTTAATTTGCGCTCCACTATTTCTATGTTTTCACCTCTTCATTCTTACATACCTCTGTTGGAACTTATTTCGTAGGATTCAGTGTTCTATCCAACCCTCTGCATTGAATTCCCTCTTTTCTTTCCTCCTCTTCATTTTTACTGCAACGCCAATATTGAGCTTCCTATTGTTGTGTGTCAGCCACCAAAACCAAGACATTTATCCTTCAGATTAGCCATATTTACCCCCTAAGTATTTAGATCTATGTATTTGCTTGAGTTTACCTTGATGAAGGAATATTGAACCAAGCCCCTGAATTATATCTTTCCAAATTATGTGACATATGGAGTGCAACAGAAATCCCTCAGATAATCTTCAAAAGCACTCCTCTCGGATGCCCTAGGCACTGGTCTTCTTTCAATCTAGAGGATGTCTCTAAGAGCCTTCTACATCTTTTGCAGCAATTGTGTGACATGTGATAGAAAAAGCTACAACATCTTTTTGGTGCCGTTGCCGGGGACGAATTTGAAATACTTTTCCCTAGGTAATCCCAGTTTTTTACATTCCCTCAGTCAGGTTAGAAAGGGAAATGTGGATTTAAGATCTCTCACCCTAGCGACTCCACTGTCTGAATCTTATTTTAAATATCTGACAACGACAACATATTTCTGGCGCCATTGTCGGGGAATAGATTAGAATATTTTTCCCTAGGTATGAAAATTTTTACATTCCCTCTGTTGGGTGAGCAAGGGAAGTGTGGGTTGAAGACATCTCACCTTGGTGACTCCACTATTTCAATCTTATGGTAAACAACCTGGCAACTTCACTGTCAAGTCATGCAAGAAAATATGGAGGAGATGGAGAGGTTAATAAAGAACTCCTTAAATAAACTGATAAAACTGGAGCTAGAAAATAGAAACCTTCGATGACAAAACTCCCAGGCTACTAATCGAGGTTTAAATCCCCAATACATAAGGCCTCCCCTATAGATATTGCAAAGGGAGAGGAAAGAACAACAAGACCACATCCATCCTCCATTATATATAAAATATGATCCAGAGGAGCAAATACAAGATGCCAACGAAGTTCAGGGGAACCTGTATTCCTCTTTCTCTGATGAAGAACAAGAAGTCAAAACGTATGAAGAAGAGGAGGATGATCTTGATGCAACGCTAAACGATGGTGAGATTGATGATTATTGCAAGCAGTTCATTGATTTCATGTTGGCTCAGCTGCACAAGAAATATGATCTTCGGTCATCTAGAAAGAGATCAAGGGGACAAGACCAAAACGAAGGAACTTCCTTCCAAGAGCATCTTAAGCCAACTGACAAGGGGAGGGGGCCTTTAGATCAATTTATTCAAAAAAAGAGGGAGTCCTAAGATCCAAACTGCTTTAAGCTCAAAGTTCTCAAAGAAGAGAAGTCAACTCCCCCTTCTAGGCCCATCTATGAAAAATAAAAAGAGCCAAGTAGTGTTTGTGGCTGCCCTAACCAAGAAGATATTGGTTAGCAGACTTTTCAAGAAAATAAGGCAGCTGTAATTTTCTCTTGTCAGTTCTATGACCCAGTAGCCGATTACATGACAACATTCTTTGGTCAATAGCAGAGGTTATTTCTGGGGTATGTATCAAACTTTTTGTTTGAAGATTTTTCATGGTGCATGTTTGTTTTGATTTTTAAATTTCAACAGCATGGAGGTATTAGGTCCAACACCCAAATGCTGACTTGGTACCATTGGAAGGTTGACCTCACTTGGGTGCATTGAGCCCTATGTCTAAGAAGGATTTGTATATAAATAAGCTCATTAGTTGAGCATTTAATTTCTAGTTGTTAGAGTTTATATTTCTGCATTTCAGTATTATGAGGAAAGGACTCCTAATAGATAAATTTCCATGGAGATTTTCTAGTTTTATAGGTTCAATATATTTTTTGACTCCATGCCTAATGGTGAAGATTATTAGTCTGCAGGTTCTCAACACCCTTCCAGCAAAGCACTATCCCCAAATGGAACCAATGTTGTCACTCACTACAAAATGTGTTTTCCATTGCCCAAAGAGTAAGTGAGCAAAGAAGTTTGCATTCATCCTCCAAGCCCCAAAAAGACTCAAAGCTCAAATCAAACTCTCTCCATTGGAAAGTTCTCTAAACAAGCTTTCCAACAATATGTAGAAGTCCAAAAATGGACTCCTAGATCAAAAGTTATGGTCTTCTCAAGTTTCAAGGATTGAAGCCTTGTGAAGGTATATCAGAATATCAAAAATTGCAATATTGGAGGTCCAGCGACATCAGGTATATCGACAATCACAACATCATAGATATCGTCAATCGCATATCGGAGGTCAAACATACCACCACATTGCAACAATAGAGCATCACATATCGGCGATCGCATATCGTAGGTCCTGGTATATCGGAGGTCCCGCATGTTGGAGGTCCAATCCATCGGAGTAGGAAGTATCAGAGCTTCGAGGAGATCGACACGTCGGAGCATCAAACAAATCGACAATCGGAGAATCAAAGCTTTTGAAGGTGACAACTTTTTATAACTTGCGACATGGAAAAGTTATGATAGCATTAAAAACCACCGGGGAGCGCCGAAAAATATTACCAAGGGATTTAATCGTAAAACCAAAGGTGAGTGGGCCTTTTTCTCTCTCCTCTAGCCAGACACATGGAGACATAGGATTGGTTCCAATAAAGCGAAAGTGACATCTGACGTGGCGGTACGACAAGACACATGGTAGGCATTTTTGGCATTTTGAGGGGGCCTAAGGGGACAGATCTGGGTGACATGTGTCACCACTCATGAGGTGCCACATGGAAGTGATAACGTCATATCATAGGTTAAGGATGTCAACACTTTATAACAGTTTTCAATTGGAAACTTCTAATAAGGGGGCTGATAATAGGCTGGCACCACAGTCACAAGGACTTAAAGAAAAAAAGGCATAAAGGCAGGCGCTGAGCACCAAGTGTTATCGACATATCAGAATATCGCAACTCCAAATTTATTTGCTTGATTGGAAACCTCCGATGAGAGGGGCTCTGACATTTGTCTAGCGCATGGTCTATAAGAAGTTAAAGAACCTTGGGTGCTAAGCAGTTAACAAAAGGAGAATGGCCCCCGATGGGAATTTAAACTCTCTAGCGCCTCAAGGTTAGGCAACAGGTCATGACCCATGGTCCTATGGTGAGAAATGCAGGAAGGGTTAAGCAGAAAGGGTCTTGTCATATCGGAGGTCGTTAATCAAAATATTATAATATTGCACCACCGTGAAGTTTGCGATATGGAATCGCTCCTATAAGGAAGTACAGAGCTTTAAGGGCCTATGGGCTGGTAGCTGCGATATTGAATGAAGGCGCAAAGGAGTTGGTGATTGAAAAGGTCTAATCCTGTGGAAGACCCTATAACAAGAAACCAAGGACAACAGTGGTCGCAGAAATGAAGTCTACTGTTTCGCGTGCACGTCTTAGCGAGGTAAATGGAGGTATCGAACTCAGGGAGTAGTAATTTCTCAGCATGGAGCTCCACGCAGTTAGGCAATGAAATACTGCCAGGTCAATCTCCACTTCTGCTCTGTGAAAAGAAACTACAGTGGATTGCTCTCGGCTCTAGAAAGCGAGAGATTCAAGTTGTTAAGGCGAAAGCGACATGTGAACCGACGGAGTGATTGAAGAGGAACATTGTGGCAGAGATCTGGAATAATCAGAGGCCATAACAAGAATGGTGTGGATATATTTTCCTCAAATCATCATTCAGTTTTCCTTTTTCTTTTATTCTGTAATTTCTGCATTTTAAAGAACGAAATCAAATCTGATTGCAATGATTTCAGCAGCATACCTTCGCACGTTGATACAACTAGTCGATTAGATAGTCGAAGCTCGACTGAGATATTTTGTAACTGTTGTTCAAAGCTTCCCCTCTCCTTATAAATAGAGGGAAGAAACACTTAAGAGAGGTTCCTGAATTCTGCATCCAAGAGGCTCAATTTCTGTGTTTCCACATTCGTTCTATTTTCCCTGTTCATGAGTGACTTGAGCGATTCAATTGTTGAATCTAAATGGACCAGTGATTTGGATGCCATCTTGAAGGATTAATGAAATTTTTTGTTGATTCCAATCAGAGCAATGCGCAGTATGTTTTCCCCTCTGTATATCATTTCACATATGTCTTTCCTCTTCTAAAATTGTGTAATGAAGCTATCGGTTTCACTCTGATTGATGGATGTATCTATGGTGCTAAGTAGTGAACAATACCTGTGGAAATGACAAATTTACTTGTGTTAGTTTATAGCTTATAGTACCTATGTGTGCACAGATTTACTAGTTGTTGTTTGGTGATAAATGTGTCCATGAGGCATAGAGCATGAGACCTTAATTTGCACTCCTCAATTTACGCATTTTCACCCCTTCATTCTTCCATACTTCTGCTGGAACTTGTTACTTAGGATTCTGTGTTGTAGCCAACCCTTTGCATCGAATTCCCTCATTTCATTCCCCATCTTCATTTTTAGTACAACGCCAATATTAAGTTACCTATTGTTGTGTGTCAGCGACTAGAACCAAGACATTTCTCTTTCAAATTAGCCATATTTACCCCCTGAGTATTTAGATCTATGTATTTGCTTGAGTTTACCTTGATGAAGGACTATTGAACCAATCCCATGAATTATATATTTCCAAATTATGTGACATATGTAATGCAGCAGAAATCCCTTAGATAATCTTCAAAAGCACTCCTCTCGGATGCCTTAGGCACTAGTCTGGTTTCAACCCAGAGGCTATCTCTAGGAGGCTTCTATATGTTTTGAAGCAATTGCGCGACAGGTGATAGAAAAAGCTACAACAAGGTCATACATGTGAGTTAATGTACTCTAGCCGGGCCGACCGCGACATGTTTAGTGCATGGATAATTTATCCATTCACACAACCTTTCTGATTTATATGCCTCTCTATCCATTATGGAACTATGGCTGTTGTGATTGATCTTGTTGGGTTAACTGGTTTACTTGACACATAACGTTGATAGCAAATTGGAAATCTAGTAATGTCGACTTGCCTAATAAGGGTACCTCTGCTAAGTCTAGAAGAGGAAACTATCCCATTCAAGCTTTTATTGTCCATGGTTTTGAAAGGGAGACAAGTAGCAGCGCTGATAACATTAGTCACCACCACTTAGGTCCACTACTAAATGTAGGATTTCCTATACATGAGATGCTGAATTTACACACTAGGATTCATATCCCACTTTTGAGCCTGTATATTCCTAGAACCCATTTCCGCCTGGGTTGATTCTGTAGAGGATGGCAGGTGGTTCTCTGCATGTAGTGGGAGTGTCATGAAGAAGGGCACAACAATACCAGGGCCGAGTAACGTTCTATGTTGTTGTTGCATGCATTATTGGTGCTATTGGGGGTTCCATATTTGGCTATGATATCGACATATCTGGTATTTGTGACCAATGTTTAAAAAAAAATCAGTTTCAATTTATATTTTGAGTTGGAAAATAATGCTATGAATTGATAATGATAAGAAGACAATAATTGAAGCCTATCTACTTCAATGAATTTATTGAATTATGTGGTGTTGTGAATAACAAGTGGGGTGACATCCATGGATCCATTTCTTGAGAAATTCTTCGCTCTACTCTATCGCAATAAACCACAAAAGTGATTATTCCAAGTACAGCAACTAGGGTCTGGCCATGTTCACCTCGTCCCTCTACATTGCAGGCCTCGTTGCTTCGTTGTTTGTGTGTCCCGTGACTAGGAAATATGGGTGCAGGGTCAGTATTATCAGTGAAGGTATCAGTTTTATCATAGGTGCATCTCCAAATGTCAGTGTTGTGAATTTGGCCATGCTTATTATTATGCATGTTATGCTTGGAGTCGGAATTGGCTTTGGAAATCAAGTAGGCTTGTATCGATTTTGGGGATTTTGAAAGCGGTTTTCTTCACTGAAAAAATTGTGGGTAACCAACGGTCAAAGTCTTTTGGCTTTAACAGTTATTTCTATGGAATTCAATGACTTGGGATTACATAATTTTTAATTCAACTTATAATGACTTTTTTTTTTCAAAAGAAAAAGCAGTATTGATTATATTATGTTCAATATAAACAGATTTGTATACAAAAGAGCGGGCATCTGTTCTGGGAGAAGGTAAAATTTCTAGCTAGCATCTGGAGCTATCTTTCCTTAATACATTACAAAAATTTTTGGGATCTTATTATCGAAAGATCAGAACAAAATCTATAACTTTCCAGAATATATAAAAAGCCAGCAGATTGAGATATTTTCAGATATATGACTGTAATTGTATACCTGTACATGTTGACTTCATATTCCTGGGATTGTGAAGGGCTGTATGTCATATGTACAGGGGACAGAAGTGATAAACAGGTGCCACTTACCGTGAGGCGAATGTAATCCTTTCTTTGACAAAATATCTGCTTGTCCATTTTGTTTGCCCCTTATATGAGTGATAGGGAATGTCGCCGGCTTCCATAGAGCTGCTATCCTTGCGAACCATCCAGTGAGGCTGTCGGTCTGAATTGCATGTATGCCTTTCACATGTTCTATAATAATTTTTGAGTCCCCGTATACCTTAATAGGCTCTATATCCATGAAAGTGCAGAATAAAAGTAGACCATGTAGGGCCATTGCCTCTGCCTTGTTACTTGTTCCTTTGCCACCGTTCCAAAATAAGGAGTAATGGAGGTCATTTGTCATAGCAATGTAAATTCCACTTATAATGACTTGGTTACAAAGCTTATGTTTGACTTTGAACGAATTGGGTTTGCAGGCCCTTTAATCTGAATTACTAGGGTTTGGAGACTTTTTTGGTAGTTTGGACACGAGGGCTTCGGTTTACAAAGTTTTTGGTTGGAATTTGAACGAATTGGTTAACAATTTTTTTTGTTTGATTTTGTGTCAAGGTCGTTCCCCTGTACCTCTTAGAACTGGCTCCTCCAAAACTCCGTGGAGGACTTAATATGTAACACTGGCTCCTCCAAAACTCCGTGGAGGACTTAATATGTTGTTCCAGTTCGCCACAACACTTGGGATTTTCATAGCAAATATGGTTAATTACGGTACTCAGGACATAACATCGTGGAGATGGCATCTTTCCCTGGGTTTGGCTTCAATTCCTGCTCTTTTGATGACAATTGGAGGGATCCTCCTTCCTGAGACTCCCAACAGTCTGATAGAATGCGGGCATCTAGAGAAAGGTCGCGCTATCCTGGAGAAGACTAGGGGCACCAAGCATGTAGATACAGAGTATGAGGATATGCTGGATGCAAGTGCATTGGCTAACACCATTGAACATCAATTCAAGAATATTTTGGAGAGGAGGAATCAACCACAGCTAGTGATGGCCATCTCCCTGCCATGCTTCATATCTTGACTGGAATCAATTCCACATTGTTTTATGCCCTTGTTATTTTCGGCAGTTTGGTTCAAATGCTTCCTTGTATTCCTCTGTTTTGACCGCAGCTGTTGTTGTACTTTCCACCTTGGTATCAATTGCAACTGTTGACAGGTGGAGCCATAGACACTTGTTTTTCGGTGGTTGTATTCTAATGATATCATGTCAGGTAAGAGCAAAACTGAGAGACGACGGGCCTTTTTTAATTTTGTTGCTTCTTGTTTTCAAGCATGTCAAAAGCAAGAAAGACTAATTCAAATCTCTATAATCTGCTACTAATTCTTTCGGGATCAAATGAAAATATGGTCAACTTCGTTTTTGCAGTGCAGTCAGTTTCCCAGATTAAAGAAGGGATTTAAATTTAAAAACTCGAGAAACAGATTCGGGTGTCTTGTTGAAACTTGGACTGACTATAAAATCTCTCCTTCCAAGCTACTTAGAAAATGGGGTTACAAACTTACAATTCATCTCATTTTGGACTCGGATTTTCCAAGCTATTTAGAAGATGGGGTTACAAACTTACCATTCATCTCATTTTGGACATCTGAGTGGTTGCTGATACAATGAGATGTTATCCCCTCTAGCCAATTTTAGATCCTATATCGATATTATCCCCTCCACCCAATTTTAAATATCCCATATCTGTGGTTGGCACAATGTAATGCCTCCCCCCAATTTTGAATCACACTGGCTAAGTAAATTTCTAATTTAATTGGAGAATTTATATCCAAGTTTTTTCCATAAATTAACAGGAATTTCTGTAACAATTCCATTTCAGAAGTAATAGGGACTTCTGTGGTGAATAAAGGCATTCATCAAGATAATTGAAGCATGTTTGTTCAAGCTCCGTTCTCACCTAACTCAGCTTCTGCGGGCAAGAACTCTGGTTTCCTATTGAGCTCTGGAAATGTAAGCGAGACAGGTCACAAAAGGACTCGGGCATGGAGAGCTACCATGGTTGCAGAAAACTCAAATAAAAAAGAAAGCATGTTATCTGGGGCTTTGTTTAGCTGGTGTAAAAGTAAGAGACCAATGCAATTCCCATGGTTTAAAACTTTTCTGACCCTAATAATCGATAAGAGATCATCACTTCCATTCAGTTTCTAGATTTGAGGAACAGGAAATATCAGAAAATGGATAGGAACTGGTATTCCCTGTCTGGTGGGGACCTCCCAATCCATGGTTAGAACATGGGTCATGATTCTTGAGCTTTGGCAGCTCAACTACCAGGTCTAAGATATATACTGTCATTTGTAAAAACAGGAAACATGAAATGCTGTGAAAAACAGAACAGAGACTACCTCTGTGTGTTCTAGTCTTACCTTACAGACTATCATCTGAATACCCCCACTAAGTGGCAGGGCTCTGCGCCCCCACCTGTCAACAGTGGCAATAGATACAAGGGTTGAAGCTACAAGAACAGCTCCAGTCATGACAGACGAGTAGAGGGAAGCATTTGCACCAAAGCCCAAACTGCCGAAAAGGACAGGGGCATAGAACAATATTGAATTGATTCCAGTCAATATCTGAAACATGGGCATACAGATGGCCATCACAAGCTGTGGCCGATTCCTCCTCTCTAAAATATTCCTGAATGGATGCCTGATGGATTTAGCCAGTGCGGCTGCATCGACCATATCCTCATACTCTGCTTCTACATTCCTAGTGCCCCTGATCTTCTCCAGGACAGCTCTGCCTTTCTCCAGATGACCACGTTCTATCAGACTGTTGGGGGTATCAGGAAGGAACATTCCTCCAACAGTCATCAAAAGTGCAGGACCTGCAGCCAAGCCCAGAGAGAGACGCCATCCCCAAGTTTTTATGTGCTGAGTCCCATAATTAACCATATTTGCTGTGAAGATCCCGAGTGTTGTGGCCAACTGGAACATTATATTAAGCCCTCCGCGGAATTTTGGTGGAGCTAACTCTGAGAGGTACAGAGGAACAGCCTTGACACAAATTCAAACAAAAAGCTCTGTAAACCCAAGACATTCATATCTAAACAAAAAACTCTGTAACTCAAATCACTCCAATTCAAAGCCAAATGTCTAAAGCTTTAGTAATGCGTGCTTTTATCAATATATCTTGGAGAAACTCTTTCGAAATCATTGAGCCCACAACCCATACAAGCCAACCTGATTTGCGAAGCCTATGCCCACTCCAAGCATTATGCGCCCAATAATGAGCATGCCTAAGCTGATGGCGCCGGCGTTGAGAGCTGCACCCACAAGAAAACAGATGCCTCCGCTTACAATACTGGCCTTGCGCCCATATCTCCTCGTTACGTGAGACGCGCCCACCGAAGCAACCAGACCTGCAATGTAGAGGGATGAGGTGAACATAGCCAGGCTTTGGTTGTTGTATTTGCAGTAATCGCTATCATGGTCATTTTCATAATGCTTCCTGTGGTACACTGCCGGGAAGAATTTCTGGAGAAAATCGTCCATGGATGTCACTCCGCCTAAAATTCAAAACATAATTCAGAATTCAACCCTCGGCTGCAACTCCATTAATCGTTATCTTCTCATCGAGTCATGGCAATCTGTACACAAACTATAAACTGAAACTGAAAACCAGAAGCAACTGAAACTGAAAACTAGAAGCAAATTACGGGAGAAAACTATGGGATGAATAGGTGAAATGTCTGATATTTCCAATGAACCTACCTATTATCATGGTAATCTAATAGTAATCTTAATCTGTACGCATTGAAACTATAAACTGAAATTGAAACTATAAACTGAAATGGGAAAGAAACGATTTTTGGAGAAAACTGTAATGAAAAGGTGAAACTTCTAATATTTCAGATGAACGCACCCATTATCAAAAGGTGAAACTTCTAACATTTCAGATGAACGCACTCATTATCAAAAACAAGAAACAATAAACATAACATTAATCTATGTTTATTGGTTTTTGGTGAGACAAAATCTATGTTTATTACTTCTGGTCATTAAATTATAAACTGAAATTGAAAAGAAACGATTTTGGAGAAAACTGTGTGATGAAAAGGTGAAACTTCTAACATTTTAGATGAACGCACCCATTATCAAGAACAAGAAACAATAAACATAGTGTTAATCTGTATTGTATTAATCTATGTTTATTACTAATAGTCAACAGCTACAAATTCTTGTCATATGGAATTGCTCCGACAAGGAAGTACAGATCTTTAAGGGCGTATGGGTCAACAACTATGATATTGAATGAAGGCACAAAGGAGTTGGTGATTGAAAAGCTCTAATCCTGTGGAAGACCCTGTAACAAGAAACCAAGGACACCAATGGCAGCAAAAATGAAGTTTACTACTTCGCATGCATGTCTTCAGCAAGGTAAATGGAGGTATGGGACTCAGGAAGCAGTAATTTCTCAGCATGAAGCTCCATGTAGTCAGGAAATGAAATATTTCCAAGTAAATATCCGCTTCTGCTCGGTGACAAGAAACCACAGTTGATTGCTCCCGACTCTATAAATTGGGAGATTCGAGTTGTTAAGGAGAAAGCGACAGGTGAATCAAACGAGTGACTGAAGAGGAACATTGTGGTAGAGATGTGGCCTTATCAGAGGCCATAACAGGAATGGAATGGAGATATTTTTCTCAAATCATCATTCAGTTTTGTTTTTTCTTTTATTCTGTAATTTATGCATTTTAAAGAACGAAATCAAATCCGATTGCAATGATTTGGGCAGCATAATTTTGCATGTCGAGTGATCTAGGTGGATGTTGGTGGCCACCCACCTATCCCATTTGGACCCCCACAACTGTCTCTTTCAGTTTTTCTGTTTCCTTAATTATAGCACAGTTTACTATTTTTAGCAGTTTTTCGGGTCCTAAACTTCCATAGCCGTTTTGAGGCCCTAAACTTCCGCAGCCGTTTTGAAGCCAACGATTTTTCTGTCTAAAAATCGTCTTTTTCGTCGTAGTCCTCGGAGAGATCTTTTCAATGGGCTATCATGTGCGTCAAACGGAGATAGTACGACCAATTCGCGACCCCGGGAAGTTGATGTACCAACTTACCCAAAAAACGGGGCCCACAATTTGGCGTTTCATCTTCTAGGGTTAGGTTTTGGAATGCGAAGGGTTTTCCATTGTTTCTCAACAATAAATAGGCCCTCGAGCCTCATTGTAACACAGTGTTTGGAGAACAGTTCAGAGGCATGTAGCCGACACATCTCTTCTCAGAGATAAGCTACCATCGCCCTAGCTGGGTTATTTCCATTTCTATTTGCAAGCATATTTAAGTATTTTACAATAATGAAGTGAAGTATTATTTCCATTGCATATTTGTCTTTATGGTTATCTCTGTATTTTATTGCGTTCCTGTTTAAATCTGGATCACCGAGACAGCTAGTCGATTAGACAGCTGGAGCTCGGCTGAGATATTTTGTAATTGTTGTTCAAAGCTTCCCCTCTCCTTATAAATAGAGGGAAGAAACACCTAAGAGAAGTTCCTAAATTCTGCATCCAAAAGGCTCCAATTTTGTGGTTCCACATTGGTTCTATTTGCTTGTTCATGAGTGACTTGAGCGATACAATTGTTGAATGTAAATGGACTGGTGATTTGGACTCTATCTTGAAAGATTAATGAAACTGTTTTAATGATTCCAATAGATAAATGCAGAATATGTTTTTTGCTTTGTATATCATTTCACGTATGTATTTCCTCTTCTGAAATTGTGTAATGAAGTTGTCGGTTTCACTCTCATTTATGGATGTATCTATGCTGCTAAGTAGTGAACAATACCTGTGCAAATGACAAATTTACTTGTGTTAGTTTATAGCCTATAGTACCTATGTGTGCACAGATTTACTAATTATTGTTTGGTGAGAAATGTGTCCATGAGGCACAGAGCATGAGACCTTAATTTGCGCTCCACTATTTCTGCGTTTTCACCTCTTCATTCTTCCATACTTCTACTGGAACTTGTTGCTTAGGATTTTGTGTTGTATCCAACCCTCTACATCAAATTCCCTCCTTTCTTTCCTCCTCTTCATTTTTACTACAAAGCCAATATTAAGTTGCCTATTGTTGTGTGTCAACCACTAGAACCAAGACATTTCTCTTTCAGATTAGCCATATTTACCTTGTGAGTATTTAGATCTATGTATTTTCTTGAGTTTACCTTGATGAATGACTATTGAACCAGGCCACTGAATTATATCTTTCCAAATTACGTGACATATGCAATGCAGCGAAAATCCCTCAGATAATCTTCAAAAGAAATCCTCTCAGACACCCTAGGCACTGGTCTTCTTTCAACCCAGAGGCTATATCTAGGAGGCTTCTATACCTTCTGAAGGAATTGTGCCATGGGTGATAGAAAAAGCTACAACAAGGTCATACATATGAGTTAATGTGCTCTAGTCGACCATGCATGTTTTGTGCTTGGATAATTTATCCGTTCACACAATTTTTCTTATTTATATGCCTCTCTATCCATTACAGAACTATGGCTGCTATGATTGATCTTATTGGGTGACCTGGTTTATTTGACACATAAAGTTGATAGCAAATTGGAAATCTAGTAATGTGGACCTGCCTAATAAGGGTACCTCCGCCAAGTCTAGGCGAGGAAACTATCCCATTCGAGCTTTTATTGTCCATGGTTGTGAAAGGGCGACAACTAGGATTCAGATCTTACTTTAGAGTCATTCTTGTATATTCCTAGAACACATTTCCACCTGGGGATGATTCTGTAGAGGATGGCGAGCGATGCTCTGCATGAAGGGCACAATAATACCAGGGCCGAGTAATGTTCTATGTTGTTGTTGCATGCCTTATTGGTTCTATTGGGGGTTCCATATTCGGCTATGATATCGACATCTCTGGTATTTGTGCCCAATGTTTTTAAAGAATTTTCAGTTTCAGTTTATATTTTGAGTTGGCAAATAATGCTATGAATTGATAATGATGAGAAGACAATAATTGAAGCCTATATGCTTCGATGGATTTATTGAATTCTGTGTTTTGTTGTGAATAACAGGTGGAGTGACATCCATGTAGTCTATCGTAAGAAGCATCAAAACACCCACGAAAGTGATTATTGCAAGTACAACAACCAAGGTGTGGCCATGTTCACCTCGTCCCTCTACATTGCAGGCCTCGTTGCTTTGCTCTTTGCGTCTGCTGTGACTACGAAATATGGTCGCAGGGCCAGTATTATCAGCGGAGGTATCAGTTTTATCATAGGCGCATCTTTGAACGTCGGTGCTGTGAATTTGGCCATTCTTATTATTGGGCACATTATGCTTGGAGTCGGAACTGGCTTTGGAAATCAGGTAGGCCTGTATGGATTTTGGGGATTTTGAAAGCGTTTTCTTCACTGAAGAAATTGTGGGTAACCAACGGTTATAGTATTTTGGCTTTAACAGTTATTTCTATGGAATTCAATGATTAGGGATTACAGAATTTTTAATTCCACTTATAATGAGTTGTTTACAAAGGTTATGTTTGACTTTGAACGAATTGGGTTTGCACGCCTTTTAATCTGAAATACTAGTGTTTGCAGAGTTTTTTGGTAGTTTGGACGCCAGAGGGCTTCGATTTACAAAGTTTTTGGTTTGAATTTGAATGAATTGGTTAGCAATTTTTTTGTTTGAATTTGTGTCAAGGTCGTTCCTCTGTACCTCTCAGAACTGGCTCCTCCAAAACTCCGTGGAGGACTTAATATGTTGTTCCAGTTGGCCACAACACTTGGGATTTTCACAACAAATATGGTTAATTATGGTAAACAGAACATAACACCATGGGTATGGCGTCTTTCTCTGGGTTTGGCTGCAGTTCCTTCTCTTTTGATGAAAATTGGAGGGATCCTCCTTCCCGAGACTCCCAACAGTTTGATAGAATGCGGGCATCTAGAGAAACGCTGCGCTATCCTGGAGAAGACCAGGGGCACCAAGCATGTAGATGCAGAGTATGAGGATATGTTGGATGCAAGTGCATTGGCTAACACCATTGAACATCCATTCAAGAATATTTGAGAGAGGAGGAATCGGCCACAGCTAGTGATGGCCATCTGCCTGCCCATGTTTAAGATCTTGACAAGAATCAATTCCATATTGTTTTATGCCCCTGTTCTTTTCAGCAGTTTGGGCTTTGGTTCAAATGATTCCCTGTATTCCTCTGTTTTGACCGGACTTGTTCTTGTACCTTCCACCCTGGTATCAATTGCAATTGTTGACAAGTGGGGCTGCAAACCCTTGTTTTTTGGTGGTGGTATTCTGATGATATCATGTGAGGTAAGAGCAAAACTGAGAGACGACAGACCTTTTTTAATTTTGTTGCATCTTGTTTTCAAGCATGTCACCATACATCCTAGATATGTTTTTTCAGCTAGTGAAACCCAGGGTTCAAACATAACTCATTCCTTATTATACACCCATGTTTTCACCATAGTGAGGGAACCCCCCATCAAGAAAAACCATATTTTTGGAGGATTCATGTGCTTCAACTCTAGGAGCCAAATGGATTTCGTGATTTCTCATCGAATATTAGTTCAAAATAAGGTTTGAACAGTGGGAATTGCATCAGTCCCTTTTGCACCACGAAAACAGAGCTCCAGATATTATGCTTTCTCTTTTGTAGGGTTGGCTACAACCATCGTTGCTATCTCTGCTTGAGTGCTTTTGTGGCCTGTTCCAGTTACATTTGCAGAGTTGAATCAGAATCCTGAGTTTTTGCCTACATGAGTTAAGTAAGTGAGAGGAAAGCTAGAATAAATATGCTTCAATTGTATTCTTGATTTCTTTTATTCTGCATGGAAGCCTGTATGACTTCTTAAAAGGATAGGAATTGTTGCAAGTGTTAGACGGAAATTGGTTATAAATTCTCTCTAATTAAATGAGAAGTAGTTGTAACCACATCCATTAAGTAGCTTGTAAAGGGGGATTTTGTAGTGACTCCAAGTTCATACGCAATGCCATGTGTAACAGGGACATGTGAACCTGTTTTCAAAGTTCCAAATTCCAAACCCCTTCTTTAATCTGAACAACTGGTTGCATTGGGAAGAAAATCCCTTATTCGAATTACTATGGCCTGGTTAAGAAAAGCTTAGTAGCAGCTTATGGAATGCTTTTTTTTGCCTCTGTTGTTGCGTTGCTTCTTCTTTGAATCTTCAATAACAATAACAATATTGTCCTATCTTCTCACAGGTTGTTGTTGGCATAATCTTGAGCGTAAAGTTCGGAGGAAACAAACAACTATCCAAAGGCTTCTCTTGTTGGTAACAATTATCTGTTTATTTGTGGCTAGATTTGGGTGGTCATGGGATTCTCTTGGATGGACTGTGCTGTTACACGGGCCATAACTATCGCTGTGAACCTTCTTTTCACATTTGCAATTGCACAGGCCTTCCTATATCTTTTATGTACTTTCAAGTATGGGATTTTCCTATTCGTTGCCGGCTGGATCTATATCATGCCTTCCCATATCTTTTATGTACTTTCAAGTATGGGATTTTCCTATTCTTTGCAGGCTGGATCTATATCATGACTGTCTTTGTATGCCTCTTCTTGCAAGAAACTGAACATGTAGCCATTGAAGAAATGGTTTTTCAATGAAGAAAACATTGGTTTCAGAAGAATATAATACCACCCATGGATGAAGGGGCACAAACTTTGAAGCAACCAGATCTGTGATTGATGTAAAGACTAATTTAGGTTCTCTGATTGATGTAAAGACTAATTTAGGTTCTCTGATTGATGTAAATACTAAAGACTAATTTAGTTTATGAGTTTCCTCCACTCTTTATTGTAACTTGCGTGCTTTTAGTAATGCGTGCTTTTATCAATATATCTTGCAGAAACTCTTTCGAAATCATTGAGCCCACAACCCATACAAGCCAACCTGCTATGGGAAGCCTATTCCCACTCCAAGCATCATGCCCCCAATAATGAGCATCCCTAAGCTGATGGCGCGGGCGTTGAGAGTTGCACCCACAAGAAAACAGATGCCTCCGCTTACAATACTGGCCTTGCGTCCATATCTCCTCGTTACGTGAGACGCGCCCACCGAAGCAACCAGACCTGCAATGTAGAGGGATGAGGTGAACATAGCCAGGCCTTGGTTGTTGTACTTGCAGTAATCGCTATCATGGTCATTTTCATAATGCTTAGTGTGGTACGCTGCGGGGAAGAATTTCTGGAGAAAATCGTCCATGGATGTCACTCCGCCTAAAATTCAAAACATAATTCAGAATTCAGCCCTCGGCTGCAACTCCATTAAGCGTTATCCTCTAATCAAGTCATGGCAATCTGTACACAAACTATAAACTGAAACTGAAAACCAGAAGCAACTGAAACTGAAAACTAGAAGCAATTTCTGAGAGAAAACTATGGGTTGAAGAGGTGAAATGTCTGATATTTCCAATGAACCTACCTATTATCATGGTAATCTAATAGTAATCTTAATCTGTACGCACTGAAACTATAAACTGAAATTGAAACTATAAACTGAAATGGGAAAGAAACGATTTTTGGAGAAAACTGTGATGAAAAGGTGAAACTTCTAATATTTCAGATGAACGCACCCATTATCAAAAGGTGAAACTTCTAACATTTCAGATGAACGCACCCATTATCAAGTTTATTGGTTTTTGATGAGAGAAATTTTCTGCTTATTGCTTCTTGTCATTAACTATAAAGTGAAAGTGAAAAGAAGAGGTTTTGGAGAAATATGTGTGATGAAAAGGTGAAACTTCTAACATTTCAGATGAACGCACTCATTATCAAAACAAGAAACAATAAACATAACATTAATCTATGTTTATTGGTTTTTGGTGAGAGAAAATCTATGTTTATTACTTCTGGTCATTAAATTATAAACTGAAATTGAAAAGAAACGATTTTGGAGAAAACTGTGTGATGAAAAGGTGAAACTTCTAACATTTTAGATGAACGCACCCATTATCAAGAACCAGAAACAATAAACATAGTGTTAATCTGTATTGTATTAATTTATGTTTATTACTTCTTGTCATTAACTATAAACTGGAAGTGAAAAAAGAGATTTTTGGAGAAAACTGTGGGATGAAAAGGCGAAACTTCTAACATTTCAGATGAACACACTCATTATCAAAAACAATAAACATAGCGTTAATCTATAGTCCATTCTATAAGATCTATAAGATCTCCGAGATATCCAGAGAACATATGGTTTATCAACTACCGGGAGAAGATGAGGATGAATAATATCGGATAGCTACCGGAAATTCTTTGGGGTTAAATGAAGGAATTCAAGAGGAACAAATTACTCCAGCTCGATACCGTCCGATCCATAATGATACACCTGAAAATACAGCATTTTTGCTACTTGACCTACACATGAACTCTTCCATCTTGGAGAGATGGCTGAGCGGACCAAAGCTGTGGAACAATGGATTTGTTTCTCCGAACTTTTCAGTACACCGAAGCTGGATAGATTCACAATTCCATCTAAATCGTGGAGATCCAAGCAAAATATCTCTCCTGTCTGTCTCATGTCTGACGAAAAGGGAATTCCTGGTCTCGATATAAAAGGCATGTTCAATCTTCTTTGAAGAATATCCCTGAGGTGCAATGAATTAAATTGATCCATATACCATTTGATGAACCTTAAGTCAAAAATTCTTACAAGATCTATCAGTACTTATAATACTTCGGGAGCCAATAAAACTTCTAACATTTTAGATGAACGCATCCATTATCAAGAACAAGAAACAATAAACATAGTGTTAATCTATATTGTATTAATCTATGTTTTTTGGTTTTTGAGGAGAGAAATTCTATGTTTATTACTTCTTGTCATTAACTATAAACTGAAATTGAAAGAAGCTAATTTTTTTTTTGGAGAAAACTGTGTGAAGAAAAGGCGAAACTTGTAACATTTCAGATGAACGCACCCGTTATCAAGAACAAGAAACAATAAGCATAGTGTTAATCTATGTTTATTGGTTTTTGATGAGAGAAGTTTACTTCTTGTCCGTGATGATGAGAGATGCTTCTTGGGAAATGATAGGAAAAGTTTTATGTTTATTACTTCTTGTACCTGATCATGGGAGTTCACCCACCTCTTCATCACACAGTTTCTTGTACTGATGATGGGAGAAGTTCACACAGTTTCTTGTAACTGATGATGGGAGAAGTTCACCCACCTCTTCCTCACACAGTTTTTTTTCCGGAAATAACTTTTACACCATAACACATACATAAGTGTACTGGATATACCTCGAACATACATACCTGATATACCGATATCATAGCCAAAGATGGAGCCCCCAATCGCAGCAACCATGCATGCAAAAACAACATAGAACGTTACTCGGCCCTGGTATTGCTGTGCTCTTTCGTGTGATACTCCCGGTGCGTCTACACAACCCCCTGCCATCCTCTACTGAAAATGAAAATGAAAATGAAGGTAGAGATGGAGGTGGGTTTAACCAATTTTCATCCACTCAAAAAGCTGGAATATAAATCGTCACGGAGTTATATAATATCAATATTTAATCGACTGGTTGCTGACGTTCGATCACTTTCGTCGGCAGTGTGAACCTTTTCCAAATCCCCGACATGGGCGTGGATATTTTCAGAAAACTGACGGCTGGAGACGTTCGCAGAGGGTGTATGGCCTGTACCGCACAAATGCAGGATTTGGGTTTTGATTTGATTTGAACTCTAAGGTGAAGGTGGTGGTCACTAACTTTACCAGCGCCCACGAGTCATGCTTTCTTTCCCGGGAATTAAAAAACACATGAATTCACACAATATCTGATGTAACCAACCAGAAAGCTTTTTGTGTAAAGTATGTTTTCATAGAGAATGACCTGTGCAAAAAGTCATGTACGGCTGCCATAGTGATGTCAATTATTCCCCGAACTTGTAGTGACGGAATTACTGAGGTTCACCTGTTCCCAAACTTTTTGATTGGGCTTCATTTCAAGATATGCAGATAGCTGTAGTCGGCTTGTACTACGTTTTGAAGTTTTTTTCGGATACACATTTGAGTCGAATTTAGTTGGAATTACATTTTGAGTTTTTAAATTTTCATAATTTAAGTTTTATAAGTGTTTTTTAAGTTTTAAATCTATTTATATATGGAAAAATATAGTTTAAATAATAAAATTTATGAAAATTTATTTTATTAAATTTTGGCTAAAAACATTTCAAAAATTATAGTTTAATAATCCTTATCACATCAAAATATTTACTTTATAATACATTTCATATTGTTAAAATTAAAATAATCATAAAATTGAACTAAATTATAATTTTATTTTAAATCAATATTAATTAAAAAATTAATATATAAATTAAACATATACACACTTAACGGAATATGGGACACGATTTTTAATTATGGAGATTTTCCCTCACTTTATTATCACTTTATTATGGAGATTCCTAATTTGCTTGTAAATATGTTTTGTTACAATATTATGGGTCAATACCATGGCTTATCAATAGTGCATACCCAAAAAATGGTAACTCACTTCAAATGACACTTGTACATATGACATTTTTTTAATTAAAACAATAAAAATGACATAATTAATCTCAACCATTAATTTTTGTATAATACTATGAGTATTCTAAAATATTTTAATAATTATTGATAATTAAATTAAAATTGAAAAAGCTCTTTTCTAAAATAATAATTCATTCATCTATATATATATATATATTTTTAAAGAGACAGCCTCAAATTTCACCATTTAAAATTATATATATAATTAAATAGTAAACTAATTATGTACCATTTCTAATTTATAAGTGCGAAATTATACAATATATATATATATATATTTTAAAGAGACAGCCTCAAATTTCACCATTTAAAATTATATATATAATTAAATAGTAAACTAATTATGTACCATTTCTAATTTATAAGTGTGAAATTATACAACATGAGTGGGCTTAATGGTTAAGAGCATGTGTTTCCTCCTACGAGGTCATGGATTCAAAATCAGAGGGGGGTAAAGTATGTATGTCTTCGTGGGCTTAGCAATCAAATTGATGGGCAAAGTGGGTCCCTTGTCCCACAAACAAGGAGGTCTCATACACCAATCTGGTGTTGTCCCACAAACAAGGAGGTCTCATACACCAATTTGGTGAATAGTAATATGTATATATATATATATTTAAAATTTAAATACGAAAACGGTAGTTTTTTTCTATAGGAGGTATGGCTTTTTAGGTTATCTATATAAAGTGAACCATTAACTTAAATCTTATATTTAAGAGTATTAATTGTAATTGATTATTTTTCTTTACTTTCAGTGATTTCATTCAGTAAGTGTTGGAAAACAGGGAAATATTGAGAGGGTTTGAATCAGTGTTTTATAAAAGAAATTAAATATTTTTCCAATCAAACACATTCAACAATACAATAGTGCACAAATCATATCAAGCTTGAACTCAGGATATTACATGGACACCCATACAGGAGAAAATCACAAATCTTATTTTAATTTTCAATGTAAATGCAAGTACCAATTGTGGTTTACATTAGATTTTGTCAGCACCAGCCTACAAGAGACACCAACCCCCTTTTCTTTGCAAGCACCCACTTGCTTTAGCCACTCAAATCCCTCTCTCATAAATTTTCAAACTCAGATCTATGGCACTTTTATCATAGAATCATACTAACAACAAATTATATTCTCATATCTTCTCTAGGCATCAATTCTTTGCAGGCTCTCCAAACATTGCTTTTCACAACAGCTCTATAGCTCTGATATTGTTCACCTTCATCCTTTGTTTAGTATATATTTCAACACCCGTTGTCTTAGATATGTAATCATTGGCTCCTAACTTCATTAGATCTACATTTTATCCTTTACGTAACAACTACAAAACTCAATGAATCTACATTTACACCTCTATACTACACTTCTCTCTCACAGATCCACTTGATTTGACATTTAGATCTTGTGTTATTTCATTATCTTCTTATGCTCTTGGCTCAACTGCAAATTGGTTGCACTTTAGATTAGTTCTTGGATTCTCATATGCATTAGCTAACCAATTTGTTCAAGCATTTAGATTTTGTATTTATACTTTATTGCATCTATTATCAGGTGTATTGATCCATGGTTTTCACCCATGGTATCATGAGTTGAATTAGTTGTTCTACTCGTCCACGGTAGTTACATTATTAATTTGCATGCAAATAGCTCGATCTGACATCATTTTTTTCCTTTTATAGATGCAAGGCTCCATATCTCAAATGGTTTCAACCTAAATTTGTTTTAATAACTTTGACACCTAAAACATTAGTTGTCATTGCCTTGAGTGCTTTAATGATCGACCCCATGTGACCAGTTGTAACCATTGTAGCTTAAATGATGCTCTCACATCCCGAAGGTCTAGGATGCGGTTCAATGCCGATACACTAGAGTCTAAGGCCGAGATCCCAAGACCACATTTTCAAGATAATAGACCCATAGGTATCTATTGTTAAACCCTTCATGACCGGAAGGAGTGACCATGGTCATTAAACAACTCTTCTTAGATCTCAAAGGACAGAGATCCATTTAACACTAAACTCAAAACACACAACTCTAAGGTTGAATTCTCGAGACAATGAGCTCTGAAGCGCTTCATTGCTAACCCTTCATGAACAATGTTGTGACCACTGGGTTAAGCTCTTCTCGAATCTCGAAGTTCGGAGATATTTTCAACATCAAGCTCCAAACATAAACACTGAGATCAAAGTCCCTTGACAATGAGATCTTGAGCACTTTATTATTAAGCCCTATGTGACCTAGAGTTATGGCCATAAGCTTAAGCTTCTTGATTCTTAGATATTGGGAACACCTTCCAATACTCCAAACATGAAACTCTGAGGTCGAGACTCTGATATAGGGTCCACTACCACATCACCTACCATCAGTACTAACACACCATCTATTGTTTTCATTAAGTGCCTACCATGTGTCCACCTGCTCATGCTTTCCTACCATGTGTCACTTACCAACTATCAATTTGTCTGATAAAAAATGTTGAATTTACTTGTCACATATCACCCACACATCCTGCCATGACATCTACTTTTCATATATGTTCCATTGTGGCAGCCATGTCATGCAACTTATCATCCTTGTAAAATGTGCCACCAACTTGTCACGTGTGCTAGCCATTGTCTCACTAGTCATTTCTTTGTTGTATGCAAATAGAAATCTTAACAAATGGTTCGATACATGCCTAGGTGCTTTCCACTGGGATCCTTGTGACTGGGCACAGTGACCAATGGCTTTTTGTTCCACTATCTGTCAGTATACTTCATTGTTGTGTGCAAATAAGGTCTTAACTGGCAGTATGATGGATGCTTGGGTGCTTACCGTCAAGCTCCTTGTGACAAGGAATTGTGACCAACAACTTGTTGGTTCACTACCTACTAGTTGTTGGCACTACCTCCTGAGCTTGTGATTTGGGTTTTTGGTGTTGATCCAAAGATGGGATAGTGTGCTGCATTCCCTTAAGAAACCACTAGTATCGCGAGGGAGCCCTTCCTTCATTTGGGAGAAAACAAGGGAGGGGGGTTGTGTAACCAATTGCATGCTGCCACTTAGTTGGTTGATAAACCATGATGGTTTCCACAATGATTTACATCCCTATTAACTTTAATACAGACTTGGGTCCTCTCTTGTCGTCAATCTACCCAAGAAGTTTGATCTGATGGCGCACTTTTTCCCTTTTATCACCCATTTTGGCCAATCCACTTCGAACCCAAATTTCTTTTCAGTCTATGGGAGTTAGGAAAAGTTCCATATACCATTGGAAATGACTTTGAACAAGTTAGCTAACTAGACATCTTTTAGACTCAACTGGAATAAGAATCTATAGACAAAGTTCTTGCAAAGATATGCTACTCAAGCTACACTATTGACACTTAGGAATCAAACTAGGAAACCAAAATTTAGAGAAATAATGACATCAAATATATCAATGAAAAAATAAAATTAGAAACCTACTATCGCATTCAACAATCTCCCCTTGAATTTTTCATCAATGACAACATATACTCAACAGTCTCCCCCTTTGGCATTGATGGGGACATCACTAGATATTGCTAGTCATTGATGGCTTTGGACTTGACTTCCCCTATCAACTCCCCTTGGTAGGCTATTAGGCCACTGTATGCTCACTCTCTCATTCTATCTTTTTATTCTCCCCCTTTAGCATCAATAGAAAACAGGTGTGGCTCAAACTGCATTTTCTGTAGAAAGGTATATATCTTTATTATTTGTCCTTTGTTTCTAAAATGAAGTCTTATATTTCTATACTAATTCAATTTTATGCTAATGTACACCAATGACTATTTCAAGATCCAAATTCTTCACCTGGACACATGTTTCTCCTATTGATCTTTTAGTTCCTCCTAAGTTTATTCACTTCTGTTCTCTCTGACATCCTAGTAGACAATTATTCTTGATAGAAGTGGATAGTCGCTTTTGTTCCTTTCTAAGGAAATTATGGAAGAGATGAGGGAGTCATCACTATCAACTTTTCCTCAAATACTCAAATGGCTCTCATAAAAAAAGCTTGATGAATATATTAGCTATTTTTTCCTTTATTTATATATACTCCAACCTTACAATTTGATCAACCACTTGTTCTCTAATAAAATGGTACTTTATGGGTATATTCTTGGTTTTTGAATGAAGAACGAGATTCTTGGACATACTTATAACACTGGTATTATCACACAATGAGAATTAGTGCATCATACGTTACCTTCTTGTCTTGCAATGTTTGCTTCATTCACAAAGTCTGAGTGGAACACCCAACAGTTATTATGTACTCAGATTTAGTTGTGGACATTGAAATTAATGCTTCCTTTTTACTTAACCATGCTACCAAATAATATCCTAGAAAGAAAGCACCATCACTTGAGCTCTTATGATCATCTACACTGCTAGCCCAATCAACATCTATGTATGTAGTTATGGAAAAATTCTCACCTTTGAGCTACCATAAACCAAAGTCCATCGTGGCCTTTAAATATTTGAAGATCTTTTTTTGTTAGGTCCCTATAATACTAGTGTATCACACATTGTTATTATCAGTGTAGCCCCCTTATTTTTATTGTTGTAACCATGTAGTCCCCATATTGTTATTATTGTGCCTCATAGAAGCCCACTATTGTTATTATTGTGCCCTTACATTTTTATTGTTATGTCGGCTCTGATTATATTGTGACCCCTTAGACTCCTATATATAGAAAGGAGGTTTTGTCATTTGAATCATCCAAGAATTGTTCCTTTGTGTAATGTAAAGGAGTTTTCACCCTCAAAGAGGCTAATTTTGAAGTCGTTGATCTATATTTTCTTCTATTTTGTGAGTTGGTTGCATAATATTTGGTATCAAAGCTTTGGATTCTAGGGTTTCACTTCTTCAAACAGGCCATCTTGGAATTTTCACTATAAAGTTTTTTATACAAGACTTCAAAAGCCGAATTTTTTTACCACGTGGAGCCGAAATATTAGAGAGATTCGTGTAAAAAATTCAGATATTGGTTCGCTATATTTTCAGAGATATGTTCTGAGGAAGTCAGGGTTTTGGCAGGCTCCAGAATTCTGTCTCAAACAGGTGACATAGAGAAAATCGTCATAACTTTTGTTTTAGGCATCGCATTTGAATTATGTAAGAATTGGTTGAAAGTGCACGGACTGTAGTTTTTCTTGTAGCAATTCCAGGGTTGAAGGTTGAAACAGTGACACGTGGTATCTCGTACAACTTCGCTCTACTAAAGTAGTCCATAATTAGGTCATCGTGGGAGATTTCGCATAGCTCTTTCTCGAAGAATCCAATCTCAATAATACTTGTGGGGTTGGAAAGAGGACTCAGAGAGATACCATAGGAAGAAAATTCAAAACTTGCAGATATGAAATTATAAATTTACAATTGTTTCAAGATTGATCTCCTAAAATGAAGAAAAAGGTGTGTATCATTTTTTTTTAAAATTTGCATAACTTTTGTTTGAAAAATCAGTTTGAAGTGATTCAAAGGGCATAGTGAAGAATATATATATCATTGTTTGATTTCGAAATGCCTGGAAAAAAAAAATGGAAACACCTAGTAAGAAACCAGAAATTTCTACTATGACACATGAAGAAGAAGAAGAAATCCAACATGATATATGAAAATTATGAGACCAGGGGTAATAAACTTTGAACTCACAAAGAGTAACCAAAAATGAAATGGAAGCTAAGATGGATGGTTTGAAGAATAGTTTAAAATCATACATGGACGGTTTGAAGGATGGCATAGAAGCAAAAATGAAAGACAACATGTAATATTTGAAGAATGGTTTAAAAGAAGACTTGGAAGGTTTGAAGGAAGTTTTGACAAAGTTGCTACAAGAAATCCTTCCTAATGGTGAAAAGGTAGTAGAGGAAACTCATGATGACGACAAAAGAAATGTTAATCATGATTTCATAGACTCTAACGTTGGATTGAAGACCCACCATATTCCAAAGATCAATATGAGGAATTTTGATGGCAAGGATCCCGTAACATGGATACTTCAGATGGAGCAATATTTTGATCTCCATAATGTGCAAAACACATAAGAGGTGCGCATTGCAACTTTATATTAAGAACCCAATCAGTTTGTATGGTATCGATGCCTTTGCTCTCGTAAATAAATTATCACCTGGTCAATTTTTACAGAGTAAATGATAGCACATTATGAGGATACAAAGAGCAACACCTTCTTTAGCCAATTTATAAATCTCAAACAAAAGGGTTCAATGGTGGAGCACATTGAAGACTTCTAAAAATTGAATATAAGGGTAAATGATATTCTAAAGGAGCATAGGATTGATGTCTTCATAGAGACTTTAAAGGATTACATCCAACATGAGGTTCTCCTTTGGGAACGTGATTCATTGGAGAAGGCATTCAGGTTGGCAAGAAAAATTGAAAGAAAAATTATGGCAACAAGGAAGCCTACCACTCACAACTATAAAGATGGAAGTTTTTTTTCTCCTAGCCTTCCACAACCTATAAGGTTGACACCACAAAAATTGGAAGAAAAAAGAGCAAAAGGGATTTGTTACAATTGTGATAGAAAATACACTAAAGGTCATAAGTGTGCGGAGAATAAATTAATTTACATAGATTGTGAAGAGGAGGAAGAAAAGGAACAAGAAATGTCAAAAGAAGAGAATATAGACTAGGAACCAACCCTATAGAAAGAAGAAATGAATCTGACCATATCTTGTAATGCATTGGCAAGAATTAACACTCCTCAAACTCTCAAGATAAAAGGATATATCAAGAAGAAAAAGGTAATAGTGTTGATTGATTTGGGTAGTACCCATTATTTTATTCATTGTAAGATAGCCAAGGAATTGAATTTCTTCCTATATCCAGCATCATAGTGTCAAGTGATGGTTTCAAATGGAGGAACCATATTTTTCTCTCGAAAGTTCCATAATATTAAGCTATCCATGGGAGAATTTGTATTGAATAGTTCAATGCTTTCCATTCTAATGGGTGGTGTTGATGTTGTACTAGGATTCCAATGGTTACAATATTTGGGTACGAGAGATTTTGATTTTCAAGAACTTTTCTTGATTTTTTTTGGGAATGAAAGGAAGTTGAATTAAGGGATATCATAGGGAAACCAGGAAAGATAATCAAATATAATGGAATGAAAAATATTCTAAAGAAATAACAACGGGGCGTAATTGCACAACTATGTTCACTAGAGGTTCAAACATCGAAATCATCTATTTCTCTAGACCTCCAAAATGTCTTGGACAATCATTCTAAGGTTAAAGCAATGGAATATCACATCGATCATCTACAACAAGTTCTCCAACTCTTAAAGGATAACCTCACTTTGGCGCAAAATAGAATAAAACAAAATGTAGATAAACATCGCAGTGAAAGAAGTTTTGATGTAGGTGACTGGGTATTTTTACAGCTACAACCATACAAACAAATGTCCCTCAAGAAAGCTAAGAAGGATAATAAATTATCACCAAAGTATTATTGTCCTTACAAGGTGTTGCAAAATATTGGTACTATGACATATAAATTGGATCTTCCTACATCTTCCCGAGTGCATCTAGTTTTCCGTGTTTCATACTTAAAGAAGATTATGGGTGACAAGCTCCCAGTTCAAACAATATTGCCAAAACTTGATGAGGAAGGAAAACTCATATTGGAACCTGAAGTAGTCATGGAAACAAGAACATGACAACTACGAAATCGATCAATTTCAGAGTATCTCATCAAGTGGAAGAACTTACCCATGGAAGATTCCACTTGGGAGGATGAGAATTTTATACAGAAATATCCAGAACTACTCAAGCATTGAGGAAAACACTTTTTTGGAAGGAGAGGGGCATGTTAGGTCCCTATAATACTAGTGTATTCCCTCATTTTTATTGTCAGTGTAGCCCCCTTATTATTATTGTTGTACCCATGTAGTCCCCATATTGTTATTATTATGCCCCATAGAAGCCCACTATTGTTCTTGTTGTTCCCTTACATTATTATTGTTATGTCAGCTCTAATTATATTGTGACCCATTAGACTCCTATATATAGAAAGGAGGTTTTTTCATTTGAATCATCCAAGAATTGTTCATTTGTTTAATTTAAAGGAGGTTTCCCCCTCAAAGAGGCTAATTTTGAAGTCGTTGAGCTATCTCTTCTTCTATTTTGTGAGTTGGTTGCATAAAAAGCAGTAAAGGTGGCCATGTCAATAGCCACAGTGTTGCACCACCTCCTCAACAAACAATCCAACTAGTGATGTTTGATCAACCTGCTTCCATGGGGAACCTCTTTCCTAATGACAAATACTATTATGAGCCCTGCCTAGTTTTCTAGGAACTTGAACCTCGAGAGCACTATCTAGGTAAAGCACGACTATCAAGGTAGTTTTTTATGTAGCCACCACATAGTTTCTTAGTGCTTTTTAGGTTCCTTTCCCTTTTGATTTTGTATGTAATGATGCAAATATATTCTAGGAGAACATATAGTTTCTCCTTTTGGGGTTATGTTTCCTCCTAGTTTTTCACTTTCTTGACTCTCAGTCGGGCCTCAGAGCTCCCCTGCATCTAATTTTTGTACAACAAGTGTATTACAAAGGCTTATAACTTACCAAAAAGATATATTAAAATATTTTCTTAAAAAAAAAAAAAATATTTTAATAATGATGGTTAACATCTATTAAAAGAATAGGTTTATAAAATTTTTAAAAAGATTTAAAGAAATTATTTGGACTTTCTAAAAAAATCTCATGCATGAAAAATATTGAGAAAATGGTTTTAATATCACTATAATGTTGATGACTTACAAGATTATGAAGGTTAATATTATGACACATATTTTGAAATTTTGACACTTCAAAAGAGAATCCCTCTCATCTTCAACCCTCTTAATATCACAAAGAGGAAATATTCTCTCATCTCAAGATGTTTTGAAAATTTTACAATATTCATTTTCATTATACAACTTGTGAGAGTTTATTATTATTTTAGCAATATTGATCCACTTCTTTGCACTAGTCAAACCTGAGATATACTTTTGATTTTCTAGGTTAGATTTGACTACTTGATGCAAGCCAATATTATAAGTTATATGTATTTCCTTGTTTTAATCGTTAAACGCAACGTTGGCTCCTTAGTCTTATTCCTTCATATTGATTCTAAAACGCCCAAATTATAGGCCTTAATTATATTTCGATTGGCAGCTTCGGTGCCAGCCCTAGATTTGGTGGGACAAGCATATGACCCAGTCTTATGTCCACGGTCTCAAATCTTAGTCTTGGCCTTTCCCAACGAGACCACCCTTGCAACCTTTAAAATTTCCTGAGATCGATATCCGAGACAGATATTTCAATCAACAAAAATTAATTATGGTTCTTGCCCTATCAACTAACGGGTCTCACCCTTTTTAAGTCCCCGAGATGGAGATTCAATTTACAACAATTGTCTGGATTGGGTCTGTCTCGGCCTCCATTAAGAAATGACTTAAAATCTCCTCCGGTGAATCTCCTTTGAGATTCTAATCTGACAATGAATGTGAATAGTCCTCCATTAAATAGTGGGGCATACTAAAAAAAAATTGAATCAACCTTTGATGGTTTCTTCACATAACTCTACACTTAGAAAATCAAAGGAAAAAATCTCCAAATCTATGAGTAGGAAATAAGATTTATTTTCTACAGAGGTTCCTCTGGAGACTTAAAAATGCCTTTAACTCACTTACACCAAGAAAGAAAACAAAAACAACAACTCGGGTTTGATCATATCCATGGAAATTGGATCGAATGGTCCAATTTTGGCTTAAGATCGAATTCTTTGAGCCTTTTCAAACTAATTAACAAAAATGATCGTATTACATGGAAAACTCAATTTTATTCCTTATAATATATACAAAACGGAATGAGAAAATTGAGCAACCAACTCCTCTAGTAAATATTATTTTGATTTCCTAGAAGTCCAAGTAAAACTTTGATTGGTGCACCTACACCACTACCTCTTTGTATTATCTTAATTTTATTTAATCCTCTAATATTTTCTAGCATAATAGATTTTCTTCAATTAGATATAATAATATTTTTAATATTATTGGTATTGTACAAAATGACATCTTCTTACATTCCCTAATGATTTAGGGGAGATTTAGTATCCTTATACGATACTCCTTGAGCTATTGGTAATTTTGACTAGATTTTAAAGAAATTTTGGAGAGCCTCTTGTCATCCATGTTGTTTATCTTGCTCTTGTAAATTAAGCAGCTAAGCATAGTTGTGATCTCAATGGTGGAAATTTTTTTTTATGACAATAAGAGAAGGTGTATTGATTTTAATTTTGGGGTTATTGAGTTGTAAAATTATTTTGAAACTCTTTGATTTTTCCCATGAGTTTCTTCAAATATTATAATCTAGATTGGATCATTACATTGTTTTTCATCCTTATTGATTCTTTTAGAGTGGAAAAAGTGGTGAAATTAGCTCATAGGACCCTTTTTACCAACGGGGCCCAGTTGGTCAAATTGGGGTATGAAAACTACTAGCAGTGGTTTGAGGCATCAAACAACATTTTTTGGGGGTAAAACTTTTCCAACTTAGACCCACACCTTTTTCTCATATTCTACACAAAGAGACATTTGCAACAATGAAATAATCACATCAATCGAGTATGTATGCAAAAGTTATGCCACTCAGAAGTTGACCTTCCTGTTTTCACCACCATAATTAGAGAGGATGCCACATCAGCCCGCATTATTCATGAAAAAGGGCCAGTCGCTTGATTATAATGTAGAAGACTCTAGACGAGTATATATTGTAACTCTATTTAATAGTTTAGGTATTCAAACCTTAGCCACTACTAGGCTATTGGGTTGTGTTATAACTGGGACACTACAAAGAAAAGAGGTTCCATTCTTTCGAGTGCATTTTTTCCATAGTTGAGTAAAACTAGCTGAGAGGGAAAGGAGATAGAGCACGTAGATAGGACTTGTGTACTGTATTAGCCCATAGGCCATAGGCCATACTTCTTTGTACTCACAGACATTTTCTACTAAGAGAAAGAGAGTAAAGAAGCTTGACCTTCTAGTTGGATTTTTCTCCCAAAAGGGTTTCACAGGTCATATCTTGTGTCAAATATGTGTGTGAGATTTATTTCGTTGTTCTCTAATTTTCGGCATGATTTTAATTCGCATGCATATGTTATTAATACTAATCTCTCTCTCTCTCTCTCTCTCTCTCTCTCTCTCTCTCTCTCTCTCTATCTACACACATACACACACACATATATAAAGAGAAATTAAATTGTAATAGTGTAGATTCTAGATTTTTACGATTTGTTATGACAAATTGTCTAGTGGAATATCCACGATAGTTTACAGATCATATTGGTATCAGAACTAGATTTTCTCTAGGTATATCATGGATATTTGAAAGGGATCTATATTATTTGGGCCAATAGTTGTAAAAGCGTAATCGTGGCCGACAAATCTATGAATAACCCGCACGATCTTGCAGAGGAGAGGTTTTTGTGACTGGAACAACAAGTAGTGGATATAAATCATAATGTAAATATCCTCATGGCAACCCTGACCAATAATTTTAGGATATTTGGAGAAGATGAGTTTTCTAATGCAGAGGAAAAATCAGAGGGGGGATCAGGAGATGAGGAAGAAATATAGAACCAGTCAAAGAAAGGACCTAAAAAAGATCAACTTAGTTCGAGTATCGTGAATCCTTCACAGTCCCTGTTCAAAACGGAAGCGAAGGTTGATATCAAGTTATACCACAATGAGATAAATGCTCTGAAGCTATATCACCGGTTGCAACAACTAGAAGTGTATTTTAGTGTCCATAACATTGAGGAAGAACAAGTGATTTTATTTGTGCAACTGAAATTAGAGGGGCATGCCTTGGCTTGGTGGGAAAACCACACAGAGACCTTGAGGTTGGAGGGAGATCCTCCAATGACTAAGTGGGAGGAATTTTAAACTCTCATTAAGTCACAGTTTTACCCTATTGGGTATGTAGAGGACCAGTGGATTTGGTGGCACTACTTCAGGAAAAAGTCGAGGAAAAGCATGTAGGAGTACATGACAAAGTTAAAAAAGATGGTCATATTGTTGGGTATCTCCCCAAAGAACCCAAATATACTCCTCAAGTATTTTGGGGGTATACACTACCATATATGGTGGCAAGTGATGTTTTTCAAGCCAATATTAGTGGGTGAGGCTTATGTACATGCACAGTACTTGGAGAACATAGGCCTGAAGAAAGCACAAGCAAGTGGATCAAAATAAAAGGAGAAACATGGTACTTCTAAGGAGGGGAAGAAGAAGCAGAAAGGGGAAAAGATAAAAATATGACATACATTGCACATCAGTGAAAATATCCTATCAACCACTACAATTAGTGTGATATTGACAACCATACAGAGGACAAGTGTTAGAAGTTGCATCCAGAGCTTAACCTGAAGAACAAAAACAAGGACAATAAGAAGAAGAATCTCATGGCCACTGTTTTGAGCAACCAAGTTGAAGCAGATCAGACGTGGATGATAAGATTCTCTATACGTAAATTTAGAAGGAGGTGAATCTAAGTAGCCTTCAGCAATAGGACGAGAAATAAATGACCAAACTCTTTCATATAAAGATATAAGTCAAGAAGGCCAATATTGATGCTTTGTTTGAATCAAGATCGCATGCGAGTATAATTGCAACAAATTTGTTCAAGAAATTGAAGTTCATGATCATCCAAGCCCATATCCACCAGTATGGGTAAATAAGGATTCATAGCTAAAGATAACAAAACAAAATTAGATTTTCCATCAGTGTTCATTTTATTGATGAAGTAGAACTAGATGTGGTTCCCCTTGATGTATGTAGAGTCGTGCTTTTAGGGAGTCCCTACATGTACATGTGAGATGCAATATTCATGCAAAGAGGCAAACAATATCAACTCGTGAAGGATGGAAAATTGTTCACCATCAATGTGAAAAAGAAAAATCTAAAATTTCACTAGTAAGTGCTAACCAAGCCAAGAAATTGATCAGTTCCAGCAAGAAGTATGTTTATTTTTTTTAGAGAAAATCAATCTGTAGAAAATTTAGTAAGAGGTAAGGCATCCCTAAAGGGGTGTATTAAGAAATAGAAACAATACTTGGAAGAGTTGCTATGGGCATACAAGGATGTGTTTTGAGAGCCTAAAGGGCTACCACCTAAGGGGGAAGTGGAGCACGAGATATACCTTTTACTGGACTCCCAATTTCCAAATGTTGGGTTGCACAGGAAGTTTGTCATAGAAGTAAGTGAGGTGAATAAACAAGTTGCAACAACTATTGAACTAGGTTTCATTCGACCAAGTACATCACCATGTGGGTGACCCATTATAATTGTGCCAAAGAAGGATGGGACTTGGAGGATGTGTAGAGATTACATGGCATTGAAAAAAATCACACTAAAGAATGAGTATCCCCTGGCAAGGATAGATGATCTACTGGGTCAGTTGTAGCAAGAAAAATACTTCACCAAGTTGGACTTAAAGTCTTCATATCACCTGGTTCGAGTCAAAGAATAAAATACCTGGAAGACTTCCTTAAAAACAGGCAAGGTTTGTATGAGTTGTTAGTCATGCCATTTGGCCTATGTAATGCACCAACTGCATTTATAAGATTAATGAATGATGTATTGCGCCCTTTTATAGATTCATTTATTATTTCCTATTTGGATGATATAGTGGTATACAATGCTACCTGGGAGGAGCACATATCACATTTAACACAGATGTTGGAGACATTAAAGAATCAGCAACTTCTAGCAAATCTTAAGAAGTGTGAGTTTTCATAATAGTCTTTAGTGTATCTGGGGTGTGTGATAGGTGGATGAGAGATGAAGATAGATCCCTCCAAGATGGAGGCCATCATGAAATGGTCAATTCCTACTAATGTTTCTGAGGTTAGGAGTTTCTTTAGGGCAAAATTATACCTGAGGAAATGCATAGCCTCGTTTTCAGTGGTAGCAACATTATTCCACACCATAACAACAAGTGGTAAGAGTTTCAAGTGCGGAAAGGGTCAGCAAAGTGCCTTCGAGGAGATAAAGAAGAAGATCAGTCAAGCACGCATTCTAGCATTACCAAAATTGTAGCAACCTTTTGAAGTTGAAAAAAATGTGAGTGGGCATGTTATGGGAGGAAGGCTTGTATGCTACCATTCTAAAGTATTTCATGGGGAAACTCTTTACTACCCTACTTATGACAAGGAACTCTATGCCTGAGTGCAAGATGTGAAGAAGTGGAAGCACTATCTAATAGGAAAGGAGAAAATAATACAAATAGGCCACCAGCCACTACAGTACCTGTAGGCCTAGAGTAAGCTACAATAGACTAGGAATTACAATTCGATGGGGTTTCTACAACAATTCCATTTAGTGATCAAGTATAAGAATGGAAACACGAACAAGTTGGTAAACATGCTTTCAAGGCCACCCACATCAAATATCACAACGTTGGAGACTTTTATGCACATGGAGCCATTTACCCATGATGGACACAAGGAGGCATATTCAAAGGATGAGGACTTAAAGGAGGTGTTTCAAAAGTTTCAAAGTCATAGGCATGTGCATGATGGTGACAACACCGTTGAATACCATCTTCAGGATGGGTTACTCTATAGGTTGGATAAGCTATGTGTTCTTAAAGGCGAGCGATTTCAGTTGATTAGAGAAGCTCACACCTCCAAGGTTGTAGGGCACTTTGGTGTAGGGAAGACCATTGCCAACTTGCAAAGGAATGTGTATTAGCCCAAGATGCAAGAGTAGGTAGATATGTTCGTAAGAGGATGCACATGCTTTGTTGTACAAACAATCCTAGAAACATGAAACATGGTGTATATCATCCCTTACATGTACCCACTCGTCCTTGGGAAAACATTTCCATGGACTTTGTGGGAGGTTTACCAACAACCAGTAAGCGACATGGCCACATGTTCGTGGTAGTTGATAGGTTTAGTAAGATGTGTTTTCTAATGCCGTAAAAAGACCATCAGTGGGAAAGAAGCAGTAAATATTGTTCTTTGGACATGTTTGGGTGCACTTTGGGATACCAAGGAACATCATTTCAAATATGGACATAAAAGTTCTATGTGCATTATGGATTACATTGTGGGAGAATGTGGACAAAAAGTTGAAGAGATTTGCAACATTATATTCGCAAATAGATGGGAAGACATAAGTAGTCAATAGGATTTTGGTGCAACTTTTGAGGGGATACAACCAAAAGCATCCAAATACTTGGGATCAAAATATGGTATATATGGAACATTCTTACAATAAAGTAGTCCACACTTCTATTAGACATTCCCCATTTTAAACTTGTTTTGGATATTTGTTTCTTTCACCTTTAGACATTACATATGGGCATTAAGTAGGAGTGAGGGAAGATCTTATAGGATACACCTTGAGGGATGAAAAATTATAAAGAAGATTAGGTAGATACATATATAGGTATAAGAGACACTACAAAAGTCACGAGAGGTATATAAGGCCATGCATGATTGGCATAGAACAAAGAAATTGTTCAAGGTGGAAGATAGTGTATGGTTATAGCTGAACAAGGAGAGGCTACAAGGGCCTAGTAAGAAAATCAAGGCTCAGTAGTATGGTCCCTTCGAGATAATAGAAAAGGTGGGTGATAATGCTTATCAACTTAGTTTACCACCATATATGTTCATTTACTCTGTTGCGAATGTAGAGAATATAAAAATATATGACCCTTCCATGGTAGATCAAGAAGAGGAATAGGTCCTACCTTGTATGGTAGATTTGTCAGTAAATGCTTAGGCAGTGTTAACAAAAGATATAGTTTTGAAAAAGAGGTACAAAACTAGAAGACAAGAGAGCATGACCTTTGGTAGATTGGGTTGAAAGGACAACTTCCAAACAAAGATAAATTATACACTCGAGAAAAGGTGGAGTACAAATTTCCTTACCTCATTCAATAGAAGCTTTTGGCAACCAAAAGCCTCCGAAAATGGGGAGGTGTGATCCAAATTAGATCATTATATTTCTTGTCATCCATCTTAATGATTTCATAGTGGAAAAAGTGGAGGAATTAGTTCATGGGAATTTTTTACAAGTGGGGCCCTGTTTGGAAAATTGGGGTTTGAAACCTTCCAAGAGCATTTTCGGGCATCAAATGACATTTTTTGGGGTAAAACTTTTCCTCTTTAGCACCACACCTTTTTTTCATATTTTACACACATGTCTTTCCGACAATGCAAGAATCATGTCAATCAGAGTCTGTATGCGAAAGTTATGTCACTCAAAAGTTGACCTTCATGTTTTCACCACCATACTTTGAGAGGATGCCATGTCAACTCCCGTTATTTATAAAAAAAGGGGCTAGCCATGTGATTTTGATGTAGAAGACTCTAGAAGATTCTATATTGTAACTCTAGTTAAGAGTTGAGGCAATCAAACCTAACGAATAGTAGGCTATCGAGTTGCGTTATAACCAAGCCACTAAGAGGAATATGGGTTCCATTATTTTGAGTGCATTTGTTCCATAGTTGAGAAAAAATAACTAAGATGGAAAAAAGGTAGAGCACATAGAGAGGATTTGTGCATTGTAGTAGCCCACATGCCACAGGCCATACTTCTTTGTACTTGTAGACATTTTCTACTAAAAGAAAGAGAACAAAGAAGCCTCACCTTCCAGCTGGGTTTTTTTTTATATTGAAACGGTTTTCCAGGTCATATCTTGTGTCAAATGTGTGTGTGTGTGTGTGTATGTCATCTTTTATTACATTGTTCTTTATTTTTCCGAATAATTTTAATTTGCGTGCATACACTCTTAACAATAATCTATAGATCTATAAATCTAAAGAGAAATGAAATTGTATTAGCATAGATTTTTTATTTTTTTAAGATCTGTTGTGATGAACTGTCCAGTGGAATATCCAAGACAGTTTACGAGACATATTGCATACAAAAACTTTACATCTATATAAGATATCATGAGTGATGAGAGTCTCTGAGAGGATATTTTTTCTTCTCTCATAGTTAAATGTTTGCTAATTTGCATTTTCTTTCAACTCAATAATAAGATTTTGACTCTTCATTTATCATTTTCTCAATGATATTGTTCCAATTCAATTTATTATGCATATCAATTCCTAAATAATTGTATAAAGACACTTCCTTGAAACTATTATTATCAGAAACAAACAAACACACACACACACACATATCCCTAATGAGAATATTGTATTAAATCAAAATCCATGCCTAGGTCACAGACTGTATAGCAAGTGAGTACAATAATAATCCTTCGAGGCCAGCTATACATGTAACTTTAGGGTGGACTTTATTCTCAAAATATATTAGTCGTATTACTATCCTAAAGGATACATGGTCTTGGAGGTGTAAATTCTCCAAAAGACCTGTAGATACAGACAAAATTTACATTGCATAGTAGGTCGATTGTTAAGGAATAGTTGTGAGGGAAGGAATACCATTTCTCATTAAGACTCCTATGTCCAATTTTACACCTTTATTGGTGGGATCATCTGACAAGAGTTATTTATTTTTGAAACCTGAAAGAAGCTAATAGTAGAGAAGGCTAGTTTCACATTCTTTATTCGATCAATAATGCTTCACAACTTGCAATCCTTGGGAAAAGATCCATGAACAAGTTGATGGATAACCAACTGTGAATCTCCTAACACCACCAAATCTTTGATGTTTACTTATTTGCTCATAAGGAGCCTTTGCAGTAATTCATATGCTTCCGTTGCATTATTTGCTAACCCCAAACTGTAGTCAATTTCAATTTTCCCATCGACTTTGAGAGTAATCCCTCTAGCTCCTGCCACCCCAAAAACAAAACTATACTAGAAAATCATTTTAAATTTAATTTTCATATTGAAAAATAAAACATTATATGTAATCTTTATTAAAAACACAAATTCAATATAATAAAAAATTGTTTAATAATTTTAATTTTATTATATTTAATAAATGTATTAAAAAGCATCTCATATCGAAACAAATTTTATCATCATTAAACGATGATACATTTAAAAAATATTTAAATATACAATAAGCTTATATAGAAACAATGTTTATGGTGTCGTCCACCGAGGTGGAGGAATTGCCTAGATGGTCAAAAGTGGCTGGATTCCGGCCAAAAAAAATTCAAGAAATCTCGCAGTAGCACAGTTTGAATCATATTTATGGGCAACCCAAAATCTTGAAGTTTGACAGCTATAACCTGGATTTACAAAAATCCAGGGGACCCAAAATATTGAAGTTTGACAGTTGTACCCTGGATTTACAAAAATCCCTGTCGGATTTTATCAAAATCTTGCCGGAATTTCTATGATTTTCAGAGCAAATTTGTAGCCTAGTTAAATTACGACAATGTTTATTATCTACAATATTAAAGAATGATACATTCGAAAGAATATTTCAAAGTTCAATAAGTTCTAGACTAATCATGTTTATCGTCTAGGATATTAATTAATAATACAATTTGTGATGAAATGGAATTTTTTTTATGTTTAAATTTTATTTTTAAAAATACAAAATAAAATTGATTAGAATATATATTTTAAAAAGTTTGATATAATTTTTTTATTAAAATCTAAATGTTTAATAAATATATAAAATAATGTTTATCCTCTATAATATTGAACAATAATATATTAGAAAAATATCTGAATATTTAATAACATTTATCATTTATAAAATTTGAGGAGATATAATATAATGAAGGAATCAATTTATCAAAATTTCAAATATAATTTTTTATCGAAATCACTCTTTTTCACGCTGAAAAATGACTCTTTCTCTCTTCCATGGTGAGAAGAGCTAACATTGAAAATTGCACTATCATTTTCTATTGTAAAGTCGTTGTCAATGTGAATCAAAAACATTTGGCAGAAAGAGGGTGGATAGGAGGAATCAAATACTAAGTCGTCAGGTCTGTTGTCAGTTACTGCAAAATGTGTTTTCAGCTGTCCAAAGAGTAAATGAGAAGAGAAGTTTGCAGGCATCTTCTAAGCCCCAAAAGGACTCAAAACCCAAATCAGACCCCCTCCATTGGAAAGTTCTATGAACAAACTTTCCAACGATATGTGGAAGTCCAAAAATGGACTCCTGGATCAAAAGTTATGGTCTTCTGAAGTTTCAAGGATTGAAGCCTTGTGAAGGCATATCAGAATATTGAAGACTGCAATATCGGAGGTCTAGTGACATCAGGCATATCGACAATCACAACATCAGATATATCGGCGATCGCATATTAGAGGTCGGAGATACTAGCGCACCGCAACATCAGAGCATCAGTATATCGACGATCGCATATCAGAGGTCCTGGCATATAAGCAATCGCATATCGGAGGTCCCGCATGTCGAAGGTCCAATACAATAGAGTAGGCAATATCAGAGCTTGGAGGAGATGGACACATCAAAGCATCAAGCAGATCAGAAATCGGAGAATCAGAGCTTTTGAAGCTGACAACCTTTTAAAAGTTGCGACATGGAAAAGTTCTGATAGCGTTAAAAACCATTGAGGAGTGCCAAAAAGTATTAACAAAGGATTTCATCACAAAAACCAAGGTGAGCAAACCCTTTTATCTCTCCTCTAGCCAGACATGTGGCGACATAGCATTGGTTCCGGTAAATCTATAGTGGCATCTGACATGGCAGTATGACAGGACACGTGGCAGGTCGTTTTGGCAGTTTGAGGGGGCCCAAGGGGGCAAATATGGGTGACAAGTATCACCACTCATGAGGTGCCACGTGGAAGTGATGACATCATATCGTAGGTCGCACATCAAAGGTTAAAGATGTTGGCACTTTATAACAGTTTGCAATTGGAAACTTCCGATAAGGGGGTTCTGATATTGGGCTAGCACCACGGTCGCAAGGACTTAAAGAACCAAAGGCGTAAAGGTAGGGGTTGAGCACCAAGAGCTATCGGCGTATCAAAATATCACGACTCCAAAGTTATTTCCCCAATTGGAAACCTCTGATGAGAGGAGATATGATATTTGCCTAGAAAATGGTCTATAAAAAGTTAAAGAACCTCGGGCACTAAGCAGTTAACAAAGGGAGAATGGCCCATGGCAGGAGTTTAAATGCTTTAATGCCTCAAGGCTGGGTAGTAGGTCATGGCCCATGGTCCTATGGTGAAAAATGCAAGAAGGGCTAAGCAGAAGGGGCTTGTCATATTAGAGGTCGACAATCGACATATTATAATTATGCACCACTGTAAAGTCTACGATATGGAATCACTCTGATAAGAAAGTATAGAGCTTTAAGGGTGTATGGGTCAGTAGCAATGATATTTAATGAAGGCATAGAGGAGTTGGTGATTGAAAATGTCTAATCATGTGGAAGACCCTGTAACAAAAAACCAAGGAAAACATTGGCAACAAAAATGAAGTCTATTGCTTCGCGTGCATGTCTTCAGCGTGGTAAATGGAGGTATGGGACTCAGGAAGCAATTATTTCTCAGCATGGAGATCCATGTTGTCAGGCAATGAAATATTGTCAGGTCAATCTCCAGTTCTGTTCTGTGACAGGAAATCACATTTGATCGCTCCCGGCTCTAGAAAGTGGCAGATTGAAGTTGTTAAGGTGAAAGCGATAGGTGAACCAACCGAGTCGCTGAAGAGGAACATTATAGCAGAGACGTGGCCTGATCAGAGGCCATAAAAGGAATGGTGTTGAGATATTTTCCTCAAATCATCATTCAATTTCCCTTTTTCTTTTATTCTGTAAATTCTGCATTTTAAAGAACATAATCAAATCTGATTGCAATGACTTGGGCAGCAGACCTTCGTATCCCAAGACAGCGAGTCGATTAGACAACTGGAGCTCGGCTGAGATATTTTGTAACTGTTGTTTAAAGCTTCCCCTCTCCTTATAAATAGAGGGAAGAAACACTTAAGAGAGGTTCCTGAATTCTGCATCTAAGAGGCTCGAATTCTATGGTTCCATATTGGTTATATTTTCCCCTTCCTGAGGGACTTGAGCGATACAATTATTGAATGTAAATGGATTGGTGATTTGGACTCCATCTTGAAGGATTAATGAAACTATTTTGTTGATTCGAATCCTAGAAGTGCACATTATGTTTTCCCCTGTGTATATCATTTCACGTATGTCTTTCCTCTTTTGAAATTGTGTAATGAAGCTATCAGTTTCACTCTCATTTATGGATGTATCTATGCTGCTAAGTAGTGAACAGTACCTGTGAAAATGACATATTTACTTGTGTTAGTTTATATCCTGTAGTACATGTGTGTGCACGGATTTACTAATTGTTGTCTGGTGATAAATGTGTCCAGGAGGCATAGAGCATGAGACCTTGATTTGCGCTCCACTATTTCTATGTTTTCACCTCTTCATTCTTACATACCTCTGTTGGAACTTATTTCGTAGGGTTCAGTGTTCTATCCAACCCTCTGCATTGAATTCCCTCTTTTCTTTCCTCCTCTTCATTTTTACTGCAACGCCAATATTGGGCTTCCTATTGTTGTGTGTCAGCCACCAAAACCAAGACATTTCTCCTTCAGATTAGCCATATTTACCCCCTAAGTATTTAGATCTATGTATTTGCTTGAGTTTACCTTGATGAAGGAATATTGAACCAAGCCCCTGAATTATATCTTTCCAAATTATGTGACATATGGAGTGCAACAGAAATCCCTCAAATAATCTTCAAAAGCACTCCTCTCGAATGCCCTAGGCACTGGTCTTCTTTCAATCTAGAGGATGTCTCTAGGAGCCTTCTACATCTTTTGAAGCAATTGTGTGACATGTGATAGAAAAAGCTACAACATCTTTCTGGCACCGTTGCCAGGGACGAATTTGAAATACTTTTCCCTAGGTATGACAATTTTTTACATTCCCTCAGTCAGGGTAGAAAGGGAAATGTGGATTTAAGATCTCTCACCCTAGTGACTCCATTGTCTGAATCTTATTTTAAATATCCGACAACGACAACATATTTCTGGCGCCATTGTCGGGGAATAGATTAGAATATTTTTCCCCGGGTATGAAAATTTTTACATTCCCTTTGTTGGGTGAGCAAGGGAAGTGTGGGTTGAAGACATCTCACCTTGGTGACTCCACTATTTCAATCTTATGGTAAACAACCTGGCGACTTCACTGTCAAGTCATGCAAGAAAAGATGGATGAGATGGAGAGGTTAATAAAGAACTCAATTAAATTGTTAAAACTCGAGCTAGAAAATAGAAACATTCGATGGCAAAACTCCCAGTCTACTAATCGAGGTTTAAATCCCCAATACAGAAGGCCTCCCCTATATATATTGCAAAGGGAGAGGAAACAACAATAAGACCACAACCATCCTCCATTATATATAAAATATGATCCAGAGGAGCAGATACAAGATGCCAACGAAGTCCAGGGGAACCTGTATTCCTCTATCTCTGATGAAGAACAAGAAGTCAGAACGCATGAAGAAAAGGAGGATGATCTTGATGCACCGCTAAACGATGGTGAGATTGATCATTATTGCAAGTAGTTCATTGATTTCATGATGGCTCAGCTGCACAAGAAATATGATCTTCGATCATCTAGAAAGAGATCAAGGGGACACGACCAAAACGAAGGAACTTCCTTCCAAGAGCATCTTAAGCCCACTAACAAGGGGAAGGGGCCTTTAGATCAATTTATTCAAAAAAAGAGGGAGTCCTAAGATCCAAACTGCTTTAAGCTCAAAGGTCTCAAAGAAGAGAAGTCACCTCCCCCTTTTAGGCCCATCTATGAAAAATAAAAAGATCCAAGTAGTGTTTGTGGCTGCCCTAACCAAGAAGATATTGGTTAGCAGACTTTCCAAGAAAATAAGGCAGCTGTAATTTTCTCCTGACAGTTCTATGACCTAGTAGCCTACTACATGACAACATTCTTTGGTCAATAGCAGAGGTTGTTTCTGGGGTATGTATCAAACTTTTTGTTTGAAGATTTTTCACGGTGCATGTTTGTTTTGATTTTTAAATTTCAACAGCATGGAGGTATTAGGTCCAACACCCAAATGCTGACTTGGTACCATTGGAAGGTTGACCTCACTTGGGTGCATTGAGCCCTATGTCTAAGAAGGATTTGTATATAAATAAGCTCATTAGTTGAGCATTTAATTTCTAGTTGTTAGAGTTTATATTTCTGCATCTCAGTATTATGAGGAAAGGACTCCTAATAGATAAATTTCCATGGAGATTTTCTAGTTTTATAGGTTCAATATATTTTTTGACTCCATGCCCAATGGTGAAGATTATTAGTCTGCAGGTTCTCAACACCCTTCCAGCAAAGCACTATCCCCAAATGGAACCAATGTTGTCACTCACTACAAAATGTGTTTTCCGTTGCCCAAAGAGTAAATGAGCAGAGAAGTTTGCATTCATCTTCCAAGCCCCAAAAAGACTCAAAGCCCAAATCAAACTCTCTCCATTGGAAAGTTCTCTAAACAAGCTTTCCAAAAATATGTAGAAGTCCAAAAATGGACTCCTAAATCAAAAGTTATGGTCTTGTCAAGTTTCAAGGATTGAAGCCTTGTGAAGGTATATCAGAATATCAAAAATTGCAATATTGGAGGTCCAACGACATCAGGGATATCGACGATCACAACATCATAGATATCGTCAATCGCATATCGGAGGTCAAACATACCACCACATTGCAACAATAGAGCATCACATATAGGCAATCGCATATCGTAGGTCCTGGCATATCGGAGGTCCCACATGTTGGAGGTCCAATCCATCGGAGTAGGAAGTATCAGAGCTTCGAGGAGATCGACACGTCGGAGCATCAAACAAATTGACAATCGGAGAATCAAAGCTTTTGAAGGTGACAACCTTTTATAACTTGCGACATGGAAAAGTTATGATAACATTAAAAGCCACCGGGCAGCGCCGAAAAATATTACCAAGGGATTTAATCGTAAAACCAAAGGTGAGTGGGCCTTTTTCTCTCTCCTCTAGCCGGACACATGGAGACATAGGATTGGTTCCAATAAAGCTAAAGTGACATCTGACGTGGCGGTACGACAGGACACATGGTAGGCATTTTTGGCATTTTGAGGGGGCCTAAGGGGACAGATCTGGGTGACACGTGTCACCACTTATGAGGTGCCACATGGAAGTGATAACGTCATATCATAGGTTAAGGATGTCAACACTTTATAACAGTTTTCAATTGGAAACTTCCAATAAGGGGACTGATAATAGGCTGGCACCACAGTGACAAGGACTTAAAGAAAAAAAGGCATAAAGGCAGGCGCTGAGCACCAAGTGTTATCGACATATCAGAATATCGCAACTCCAAATTTATTTGCTTGATTGGAAACCTCCAATGAGAGGGGCTCTGACATTTGTCTAGTGCATGGTCTATAAGAAGTTAAAGAACCTTGGGTGCTAAGCAGTTAACAAAAGGAGAATGGCCCCCGACGGGAATTTAAACTCTCTAGCGCCTCAAGGTTAGGCAACAGGTCATGACCCATGGTCTTATGGTGAGAAATGCAGGAAGGGTTAAGCAGAAAGGGTCTTGTCATATCGGAGGTCGGTAATCAGAATATTATAATATTGCACCACCGTGAAGTTTGCGATATGGAATCGCTCCTATAAGGAAGTACAGAGCTTTAAGGGCCTATGGGCCGGTAGCTGCGATATTGAATGAAGGCGCAAAGGAGTTGGTGATTGAAAAGGTCTAATCCTGTGGAAGACCCTATAACAAGAAACCAAGGACAACAGTGGTCGCAGAAATGAAGTCTACTGTTTTGCGTGCATGTCTTTAGTGAGGTAAATGGAGGTATCGAACTCAGGGAGTAGTAATTTCTCAGCATGGAGCTCCACGCAGTTAGGCAATGAAATACTGCCAGGTCAATCTCCACTTCTGCTCTGTGACAAGAAACTACAGTGGATTGCTCTCGGCTCTAGAAAGTGGGAGATTCAAGCTGTTAAGGCGAAAGCGACATGTGAACCGACAGAGTGACTGAAGAGGAACATTGTGGCAGAGACTTGGAATAATCAGAGGCAATAACAAGAATGGTGTGGATGTATTTTCCTCAAATCATCATTCAGTTTTCCTTTTTCTTTTATTCTATAATTTCTGCATTTTAAAGAACGAAATCAAATCTGATTGCAATGATTTCGGCAGCATACCTTCGCACGTTGATATAGCTAGTCGATTAGATAGTCGAAGCTCGACTGAGATATTTTGTAACTGTTGTTCAAAGCTTCCCCTCTCCTTATAAATATAGGGAAGAAACACTTAAGAGAGGTTCCTGAATTCTGCATCCAAGAGGCTCAATTTCTGTGTTTCCACATTCGTTCTATTTTCCCTGTTCATGAGTGACTTGAGCAATTCAATTGTTGAATCTAAATGGACCAGTGATTTGGACGCCATCTTGAAGGATTAATGAAATTTTTTGTTGATTCCAATAAGAGCAATGCGCAGTATGTTTTCCCCTCTGTATATCATTTCACATATGTCTTTCCTCTTCTAAAATTGTGTAATGAAGCTATCGGTTTCACTCTGATTGATGGATGTATCTATGGTGCTAAGTAGTGAACAATACCTGTGGAAATGACAAATTTACTTGTGTTAGTTTATAGCTTATAGTACCTATGTGTGCACAGATTTACTTATTGTTGTTTGGTGATAAATGTGTCCATGAGGCATAGAGCATGAGACCTTAATTTGCACTCCTCTATTTACGCATTTTCACCTCTTCATTCTTCCATACTTCTGCTGGAACTTGTTGCTTAGGATTCTGTGTTGTAGCCAACCCTTTGCATCGAATTCCCTCATTTCATTCCCCATCTTCATTTTTAGTACAACGCCAATATTAAGTTACCTATTGTTGTGTGTCAGCGACTAGAACCAAGACATTTCTCTTTCAAATTAGCCATATTTACCCCCTGAGTATTTAGATCTATGTATTTGCTTGAGTTTACCTTGATGAAGGACTATTGAACCAATCCCATGAATTATATATTTCCAAATTATGTGACATATGTAATGCGGCAGAAATCCCTTAGATAATCTTCAAAAGCACTCCTCTCGGATGCCCTAGGCACTAGTCTGGTTTCAACCCAGAGGCTATCTCTAGGAGGCTTCTATATGTTTTGAAGCAATTGCGAGACAGGTGATAGAAAAAGCTACAACAAGGTCATACATGTGAGTTAATGTACTCTAGCCGGGTCGACCGCGACATGTTTAGTGCGTGGATAATTTATCCATTCACACAACCTTTCTGATTTATATGCCTCTCTATCCATTATGGAACTATCGCTGTTGTGATTGATCTTGTTGGGTTAACTGGTTTACTTGACACATAACGTTGATAGCAAATTGGAAATCTAGTAATGTCGACTTGCCTAATAAGGGTACCTCCGCTAAGTCTAGAAGAGGAAACTATCCCATTCAAGCTTTTATTGTCCATGGTTGTGAAAGGGTGACAAGTAGCAGCGCTGATAACGTTAGTCACCATCACGTAGGTCCACTACTAAATGTAGGATTTCCTATACATGAGATGCTGAATTTACACACTAGGATTCATATCCCACTTTTGAGCCTATATATTCCTAGAACCCATTTCCGCCTGGGTTGATTCTGTAGAGGATGGCAAGTGGTTCTCTGCATGTAGTGGGAGTGTCATGAAGAAGGGCACAACAATACCAAGGCCGAGTAACGTTCTATGTTGTTGTTGTATGCATTATTGGTGCTATTGGGGGTTCCATATTCGGCTATGATATCAACATATCTGGTATTTGTGACCAATGTTTAAAAAAAATCAATTTCAATTTATATTTTGAGTTGGAAAATAATGCTATGAATTGATAATGATAAGAAGACAATAATTGAAGCCTATCTACTTCGATGAATTTATTGAATTATGTGTTGTGTTGTGAATAACAAGTGGGGTGACATCCATGGATCCATTTCTTGAGAAATTCTTCGCTCTAGTCTATCGCAATAAACCACAAAAGTGATTATTCCAAGTACAACAACTAGGGTCTGGCCATGTTCACCTCGTCCCTCTACATTGCAGGCCTCGTTGCTTCGTTGTTTGTGTGTCCCGTGACTAGGAAATATGGGCGCAGGGTCAGTATTATCAGTGGAGGTATCAGTTTTATCATAGGTGCATCTCCGAATGTTAGTGTTGTGAATTTGGCCATGCTTATTATTACGCACGTTATGCTTGGAGTCGGAATTGGCTTTGGAAATCAAGTAGGCTTGTATGGATTTTGGGGATTTTGAAAGCGGTTTTCTTCACCGAAAAAATTGTGGGTAACCAACGGTTATAGTCTTTTGGCTTTAACAGTTATTTCTATGGAATTCAATGACTTGGGATTACATAATTTTTAATTCCACTTATAATGACTTTTTTTTCAGAAAAAAAAGCAGTATTGATTATATTATGTTCAATATAAACAGATTTGTATACAAAAGAGCGGGCATCTGTCCCAGGAGAAGGCAAAATTTCCAGCGAGCATCTGGAGATATCTTTCCTTATACATTACAAAATTTTTTGGGGATCTTGTTATCGAATGATCAAAACAAAATCTATAACTTTCCAGAATATGTAGAAAGCCAGCAGATTGAGATATTTTCAGATATATGGCTGTAATTGCATACCTGTACATGTTGACTTCATATTCCTGGCATTGTGAAGGGCTGTATGTCATATGTACAGGGGACAGAAGTGATAAACAGGTGCCACTTACCGAGAGGCGAATGTAATCCTTTCTTTGACAAAATATCTGCTTGTCCATTTTGTTTGCGCCTTATATGAGTGATAGGGAATGTCGCCGGCTTCCATAGAGCTGCTATCCTTGCTAACCATCCAGTGAGGCTGTCGGTCTGAATTGCATGTATGCCTTTCACATGTTCTATGATAATTTTTGAGTCCCCGTATACCTTAATAGGCTCTATATCCATGAAAATGCAGAATAAAAGTAGACCATGTACGGCCATTGCCTCTGCCTTGTTACTTGTTGCTTTGCCACCGTTCCAAAATAAGGAGTAATGGAGGTCATTTGTCATAGCAATGTAAATTCCACTTATAATGACTTGGTTACAAAGCTTATGTTTGACTTTGAACGAATTGGGTTTACAGGCCCTTTAATCTGAATTACTAGGGTTTGCAGACTTTTTTGGTAGTTTGGACACAAGAGGGCTTCGGTTTACAAAGTTTTTGGTTGGAATTTGAACGAATTGGTTAACAATTTTTTTTGTTTGATTTTGTGTCAAGGTCGTTCCCCTGTACCTCTTAGAACTGGCTCCTCCAAAACTCCACGGTTCCCCTGTACCTCTTAGAACTGGCTCCTCCAAAACTCCGTGGAGGACTTAATATGTTGTTGCAGTTCGCCACAACACTTGGGATTTTCATAGCAAATATGGTTAATTACGGTACTCAGGACATAACATCGTGGGGATGGCATCTTTCCCTGGGTTTGGCTTCAATTCCTGCTCTTTTGATGACAATTGGAGGGATCCTCCTTCCTGAGACTCCCAACAGTCTGATAGAATGCGGGCATCTAGAGAAAGGTCGCGCTATCCTGGAGAAGACTAGGGGCACCAAGCATGTAGATACAGAGTATGAGGATATGCTGGATGCAAGTGCATTGGCTAACACCATTGAACATCAATTCAAGAATATTTGGAGAGGAGGAATCAACCACAGCTAGTGATGGCCATCTCCCTGCCATGTTTCATATCTTGACTGGAATCAATTCCATATTGTTTTATGCCCTTGTTATTTTCGGCAGTTTGGTTCAAATGCTTCCTTGTATTCCTCTGTTTTGACCGCAGCTGTTGTTGTACTTTCCACCTTGGTATCAATTGCAACTGTTGACAGGTGGAGCCATAGACCCTTGTTTTTCGGTGGTTGTATTCTAATGATATCATGTCAGGTAAGAGCAAAACTGAGAGACGACGGGCCTTTTTTAATTTTGTTGCTTCTTGTTTTCAAGCATGTCAAAAGCAAGAAAGACTAATTCAAATCTCTATAATCTGCTACTAATTCTTTCGGGATCAAATGAAAATATGGTCAACTTCGTTTTTGCAGTGCAGTCAGTTTCCCAGATTAAAGAAGGGATTTAAATTTAAAAACTCGAGAAACAGATTCGGGTGTCTTGTTGCAACTTGGACTGACTATAAAATCTCTCCTTCCAAGCTACTTAGAAGATGGGGTTACAAACTTACAATTCATCTCATTTTGGACTCGGATTTGGACTGATTATAAAATCTCTCTTTCCAAGCTATTTAGAAGATGGGGTTACAAACTTACAATTCATCTCATTTTGGACATCTGAGTGGTTGCTGATACAATGAGATATTATCCCCTCCACCCAATTTTAAATCCTACATCGATATTATCCCCTCCACCCAATTTTAAATATCCCATATCTGTGGTTGGCACAATGTAATGCCTCCCCCCAATTTTGAATCACGCTGGCTAAGTAAATTTCTAATTTAATTGGAGAATTTATATCCAAGTTTTTTCCATAAATTAACAGGAATTTCTGTAACAATTCCATTTCAGAAGTAATAGGGACTTCTGTGGTGAATAAAGGCATTCATCAAGATAATTGAAGCATGTTTGTTCAAGCTCCGTTCTCACCTAACGCAGCTTCTGCAGGCAAGAACTCTGGTTTCCTATTCAGCTCTGAAAATGTAAGCGAGACAGGTCACAAAAGGACTCGGGCATCGAGAGCTACCATGGTTGCAGAAAACTCAAATAAAAAAGAAAGCATGTTATCTGGGGCTTTGTTTAGCTGGTGTAAAAGTAAGAGACCAATACAATTCCCATGGTTTAAAACTTTTCTGACCCTAATAATCGATAAGAGATCATCACTTCCATTCGGTTTCTAGATTTGAAGAACAGGAAATCTCAGAAAATGGATAGGAACTGGTATTCCCTGTCTGGTGGGGACCTCCCAATCCATGGTTAGAACATGGGTCATGATTCTTGAGCTTTGGCAGCTCAACTACCAGGTCTAAGATATATACTGTCATTCGTAAAAACAGGAAACATGAAATGCTGTGAAAAACAGAACAGAGACTACCTCTGTGTGTTTTAGTCTTACCTTACAGACTATCATCTGAATACCCCCACTAAGTAGCAGGGCTCTGCGCCCCCACCTGTCAACAGCGGCAATAGATACAAGGGTTGAAGCTACAAGAACAGCTCCAGTCCTGACAGGCGAGTAGAGGGAAGCATTTGCACCAAAGCCCAAACTGCCGAAAAGGACAGGGGCATAGAACAATATTGAATTGATTCCAGTCAATATCTGAAACATGGGCATACAGATGGCCATCACAAGCTGTGGTCGATTCCTCCTCTCTAAAATATTCCTGAATGGATGCCTGATGGATTTAGCCAGTGCGGCTGCATCGACCATATCCTCATACTCTGCTTCTACATTCCTAGTGCCCCTGATCTTCTCCAGGACAGCTCTGCCTTTCTCCAGATGACCACGTTCTATCAGACTGTTGGGGGTATCAGGAAGGAACATCCCTCCAACGGTCATCAAAAGTGCAGGACCTGCAGCCAAGCCCAGAGAGAGACGCCATCCCCAAGTTTTTATGTGCTGAGTCCCATAATTAACCATATTTGCTGTGAAGATCCCGAGTGTTGTGGCCAACTGGAACATTATATTAAGCCCTCCGCGGAATTTTGGTGGAGCTAACTCTGAGAGGTACAGAGGAACAGCCTTGACACAAATTCAAACAAAAAGCTCTGTAAACCCAAGGCATTCATATCTAAACAAAAAACTCTGTAACTCAAATCACTCCAATTCAAAGCCAAATGTCTAAAGCTTTAGTAATGCGTGCTTTTATCAATATATCTTGGAGAAACTCTTTCGAAATCATTGAGCCCACAACCCATACAAGCCAACCTGATTTGCGAAGCCTATTCCCACTCCAAGCATTATGCGCCCAATAATGAGCATGCCTAAGCTGATGGCGCCGGCGTTGAGAGCTGCACCCACAAGAAAACAGATGCCTCCGCTTACAATACTGGCCTTGCGCCCATATCTCCTCGTTACGTGAGACGCGCCCACCGAAGCAATCAGACCTGCAATGTAGAGGGATGAGGTGAACATAGCCAGGCCTTGGTTGTTGTATTTGCAGTAATCGCTATCATGGTCATTTTCATAATGCTTCGTGTGGTACACTGCGGGGAAGAATTTCTGGAGAAAATCGTCCATGGATGTCACTCCACCTAAAATTCAAAACATAATTCATAATTCAGCCCTCGGCTGCAACTCCATTAAGCGTTATCCTCTAATCGAGTCATGGCAATCTGTACACAAACTATAAACTGAAACTGAAAACCAGAAGCAACTGAAACTGAAAACTAGAAGCAATTTCTGGGAGAAAACTATGGGATGAAGAGGTGAAATGTCTGATATTTCCAATGAACCTACCTATTATCATGGTAATCTAATAGTGATCTGTACGCACTGAACCTATAAACTGAAATTTTAAAGAAGCGATTTTTTTGGAGAAAACTGTGCGATGAAAAGGTGAAACTTCTAACATTTTAGATGAACGCACCCATTATCAAGAACAAGAAACGATAGAAATAGTGTTAATCTATGTTTATTGGTTTTTGTTGAGAGAAATTTTATGTTTATTACTTCTGGTCATTAACTATAAACTGAAATTGAAAAGAAGCGATTTTTGAATAAAACTGTGTGATGAAAAGGTGAAACTTCTAACATTTCAGATGAAGGCACCCATTATCAAGAGCAAGAAACAATAAATATATTGTTAACCTATGTTGTGTTAATCTAGGTTTATTGGTTTTTGATAAGAGAAATTCTATGTTTATTACTTCTTGTCATTAACTCTAAACTGAAATTGAAAAGAAGCGATTTTTTTGAGAAAACTGTGGGATGAAAAAGTGGAACTTTTAACATTTCAGATGAACGCACCCATTATCAAGAACAAGAAACAATAAACATAGTGTTAATCTGTGTTTATTGGTTTTTGATGAGAGAACTATGTTTATTACTTCTTGTCCGTGATGATGAGAGATGCTTCTTGTTCCTAATGATGAGAAATGATTGGAAAAGTTTTATGTTTTGTTACTTCTTGTACCTGATGATGGAGAAGTTCACCCACCTCTTCATCACACAGTTTCTTGTACCTGATGATGGGAGAAGTTCACACAGTTTCTTGTACCTGATGATGGGAGAAGTTCACCCACCTCTTCCTAACACAGTTTTTTTTTCCAGAAATAACTTTTACACCATAATACATACATAAGTGTACTGGATATACCTCGAACATACATACCTGATATACCGATATCATAGCCAAAGATGGAGCCCCCAATCGCAGCAACCATGCATGCAAAAACAACATAGAACGTTATTCGGCCCTGGTATTGCTGTGCTCTTTCGTTTGATACTCCCGGTGCGTCTACACAACCCCCTGCCATCCTCTACTGAAAATGAAAATGAAGGTAGAGATGGAGGTGGGTTTAACCAAATCGTGACGGAGTTATATAATATCGATATTTAATCGACTGGTTGCTGACGTTCGATCACTTTCGTAGGCAGTGTGAACCTTTTCCAAATCCCCGACATGGGCGTGGATATTTTCAGAAAACTGACGGCTGAGACGTTCGCAGAGGGTGTATGGCCTGTATCGCACAAATGCAGGATTTGGGTTTTGATTTGATTTGAACTCTAAGGTGAAGGTGGTGGTCACTAACTTTACCAGCGCCCACTAGTTATGCTTTCTTTCCCGGGAATTAAAAAACACATGAATTCACACAATATCTGATGTAACCAACCAGAAAGCTTTTTGTGTAAAGTATGTTTTTATAGAGAATGACCTGTGCAAAAAGTCATGTACGGCTGCCATAGTGATGTGAATTATTCCCCGAACTTGTAGTCACGGAATTATTGAGGTTCACCTGTTCCCAAACTTTTTGATTGGGCTTCATTTCAAGATATGCAGATAGCTGTAGTCGGCTTGTACTACGTTTTGAAGTTTTTTTCGGATATACATTTGAGTCGAATTTAGTTGGAATTACATTTTGAGTTTTTAAATTTTCATAATTTAAGTTTTATAAGAGTGTTTTTTTAATAGTGTTAAATCTATTTATATAGTGAAAAATATAGTTTATTAAATTTTGGCTAAAAAAATTTCAAAAATTAAAATAGTTTAATAATTCTTATCGCATCAAAATATTTACTTTATAATACATTTCATATTGTTAAAATTAAAATAATCATAAAATTGAACTAAATTATAACTTTATTTTAAATCAATATTAATTAAAAAAATTAATATACAAATTAAACATATACACATTTAAAGGAATATGGGACACAATTTTTAATTATGGAGATTTACCCTTACTTTATTATCGCTTTATTATGGAGATTCCTAATTTGTTTGTAAATATGTTTTGTTACAATATTATGGGTCAATACCATGGCTTATCAATAGTGCATACCCAAAAAATGGTAACTCACTTCAAATGACACTTGTACATATGACATTTTTTTAATTAATCAATTTAGTTAAAACAATAAAAATGACATAATTAATCTCAACCATTAATTTTTGTATAATACTATGAGTATTCTAAAATATTTTAATAATTATAGATAATTAAATTAAAATTTGGAAAGCTCTTTACTAAAATAATAGTTCATATATATATATATATATATATATATATATATATATATATATATATATATATAATATATATATAATATAGATATAATATAATTATATATATATATAATAATAATATATTTTAAAACTGGTAGCCTCAAATTTCACCATTTAAAATTATATATATAATTAAATAGTAAACTAATTAAGTACCATTTCTAATTTAGAAGTGTGAAATTATACAACATGAGTGGGCTTAATGGTTAAGAGCATGTGTTTCCTCCTACGATGTCACGGGTTCAAAATCAAAGGGGGGTAGAGTATGTATGTCTTTGTAGGCTTAGCAATCAAATCGATGGGCAAAGGTGGGTCCCTTGTCCCACAAACAAGGAGGTCTCATACACCAATTTGGTGTTGGCCCACAAACAAGGGGGTCTCATACACCAATTTGGTGAATAGTAATATGTATATATATATTTAAAAGGTGGGTCCCTTGTCCCACAAACAAGGGGGTCTCATACACCAATTTGGTGAATAGTAATATGTATATATATATATTTAAAATTTAAATACGAAAAATGTAATTTTTTTCTATAGGAGGTATGGCTTTTTAGGTTATCTATATAGAGTGAATCATTCACTTAAATCTTATTTTTAAGAGTATTAATTGTAATTGATTATTTTTCTTTACTTTCAGTGATTTCATTTAGTAAGTGTTGGAAAACAGGGAAATATTGAGAGGGTTTGAATCAGTGTTTTATAAAAGAAATTAAATATTTTGCCAATCAAACACATTCAATAATACAATAGTGCACAAATCATATCAAGCTTGAACTCGGGATATTACATGGAGACCCATACAAGGGAAAATCACAAATCTTATTTTAATTTTCAATGTAAATGCAAGTGCCAATTGTGGTTTACATTAGATTTTGTCAGCACCAGCCTACAAGAGACATCAACCCCCTTTTCTTTGCAAGCACCCACTTGCTTTAGCCACTCAAATCCCTCTCTCATAAATTTTAAGACTCAGATCTATGGCACTTTTATCATAGAATAATACTAACAACAAATTATATTCTCATATCTTCTCTAGGCATCAATTCTTTGCAGGCTCTCCAAACATTGCTTTTCACAACAGCTCTATAGCTCTGATATTGTTCACCTTCATCCTTTGTTTAGTATATATTTCAACACCCATTGTCTTAGATATGTAATCATTGGCTCCTAACTTCCTTAGATCTACATTTTATCCTTTACGTAACAACTACAAAACTCAATGAATCTACATTTGCACCTCTATACTACACTTCTCTCTCACAGATCCACTTGATTTGACATTTAGATCTTGTGTTATTTCATTATCTTCTTATGCTCTCTTTTGCTCTTGGCTCAACTGCAAATTGATTGCACTTTAGATTAGTTCTTGGATTCTCATATGCATTAGCTAACCAATTTGTTCAAGCATTTAGATTTTGTATTTATACTTTATTGCATCTATTATCAGGTGTATTGATCCATGGTTTTCACCCATGGTATCATGAGTTGAATTAGTTGTTCTACTCGTCCACGGTAGTTACATTATTAATTTGCATGCAAATAGCTCGATCTGACATCATTTTTTTCCTTTTATAGATGCAAGGCTCCATATCTCAAATGGTTTCAACCTAAATTTGTTTTAATAACTTTGACACCTAAAACATTAGTTGTCATTGCCTTGAGTGCTTTAATGATCGACCCCATGTGACCAGTTCTAACCATTGTAGCTTAAATGACACTCTCACATCCCGAAGGTCTAGGATGAGGTTCAATGCTGATACACTAGAGTCTAAGGCCGAGATCCCAAGACCACATTTTCAAGATAATAGACCCATAGGTATCTATTGTTAAACCCTTCATGACCAAAAGGAGTGACCATGGTCATTAAATAACTCTTCTTAGATCTCGAAGGACAGAGATCCATTTAACACTAAACTCAAAACACACAACTCTAAGGTTGAATTCTCGAGACAATGAGCTCTGAAGCGCTTCATTGCTAACCCTTCATGAACAAGGTTGTGACCACTGGGTTAAGCTCTTCTTGAATCTCGAAGTTCGAAGATATTTTCAACATCAAGCTCCAAACATAAACACTAAGATCAAAGTCCCTTGACAATGAGATCTTGAGCACTTTATTATTAAGCCCTATGTGACCGAGAGTTATGGCCATAAGCTTAAGCTTCTTGATTCTCAGATATTGGGAACACCTTCCAATACTCCAAACATGAAACTCTGAGGTCGAGACTCTGATATAGGGTCCACTACCACATCACCTACCATCAGTACTGACACACCATCTATTGTTTTCATTAAGTGCCTACCATGTGTCCACTTGTTCATGCTTTCCTACCATGTGTCACTTACCAACTATCAATTTGTCTGATAAAAAATGTTGAATTTACTTGTCACATATCACCCACACATCCTGCCATGACATCTACTTTTCATATATGTTCCACTGTGGCAGCCATGTCATGCAACTTGTCATCCTTGTAAAATGTGCCACCAACTTGTCACGTGTGCTAGCCATTGTCTCACTAGTCATTTCTTTGTTGTATGCAAATAGAAATCTTAACAAATGGTTCGATACATGCCTAGGTGCTTTCCACTAGGATCCTTGTGATTGGGCACAGTGACCAATGGCTTGTTGTTCCACTACCTGTTAGTATACTTCATTGTTGTGTGCAAATAAGGTCTCAACTAGCAGTATGATGGATGCTTGGGTGCTTATCGTCAAGCTCCTTGTGACAAGGAATTGTGACCAACAACTTGTTGGTTCACTACCTACTAGTTGTTGGCACTATCTCCTGAGCTTGTGATTTGGGTTTTTGGTGTCGATCCAATGATGGGATAGTGTGTTGCATTCCCTTAAGAAACCACTAGTATCACGAGGGAGCCCTTCCTTCATTTGGGATAAAACAAGGGAGGGGGGTTGTGTAACCAATTGCATGCTGCCACTTAGTTGGTTGATAAACCATGATGGTTTCCACAATGATTTACATCCCTATTAACTTTAATACAGACTTGGGTCCCCTCTTGTCGTCAATCTACCCAAGAAGTTTGATCTGATGGCGCACTTTTTCCTTTTATCACCCATTTTGGCCAATCCACTTCAAACCCAAATTTCTTTTCAGTCTATGGGAGTTAGGAAAAGTTCCATATACCATTGGAAATGACTTTGAACAAGTTAGCTAACCATACATCTTTCAGACTCAACTGGAATAAGAACCTATAGACAAAGTTCTTGCAAAGATATGCTACTCAAGCTACACTATTGACACTTAGGAATCAAACTAGGAAACCAAAATTTAGAGAAATAATGACATCAAATATATCAATGAAAAAATAAAATTAGAAACCTACTATCGCATTCAACAATCTCCCCTTGAATTTTTCATCAATGACAACATATACTCAACAGTCTCCCCCTTTGGCATTGATGGGAACATCACTAGACATTGCTAGTCATTGATGGCTTTGGACTTGACTTCCCCTATCAACTCCCCTTGGTAGGCTATTAGGCTACTGTATGCTCACTCTCTCATTCTATCTTTTTATTCTCCCCCTTTAGCATCAATAGAAAACAGGTGTGGCTCAAATTGCATTTTCTGTAGAAAGGTATATATCTTTATTATTTGTCCTTTGTTTCTAAAATGAAGTCTTATATTTCTATACTAATTCAATTTTATGCTAATGTACACCAATGACTATTTCAAGATCCAAATTCTTCACCTGAACACGTGTTTCTCCTATTGATCTTTTAGTTCCTCCTAAGTTTATTCACTTTTGTTCTCTTTGACATCCTAGTAGACAATTATTCTTGATAGAAGTGGATAGTCGCTTTTGTTCCTTTCTAAGGAAATTATGGAAGAGATGAGGGAGTCATCACTATCAACTTTTCCTCAAATACTCAAATGGCTCTCATAAAAAAGGCTTGATGAATATATTAGCTATTTTTTCCTTTATTTATATATACTCCAACCTTACAATTTGATCAACCACTTGTTCTCTAAGAAAATGGTACTTTATGGGTATATTCTTGGTTTTTGAATGAAGAACGAGATTCTTGGACATGCTTATAACACTGGTATTATCACACAATGAGAATTAGTGCATCATACGTTACCTTCTTGTCTTGCAATGTTTGCTTCATTCACAAAGTCTGAGTGGAACACCCAACAGTTATTATGTACTCAGATTTAGTTGTGGACATTGAAATTAATGCTTCCTTTTTACTTAACCATGCTACCAAATGATATCCTAGAAAGAAAGCACCATCACTTGAGCTCTTATGATCATCTACACTGTAGCCCAATCAACATCTATGTATGTAGTTAAGGAAAAATTCTCACCTCTGAGCTACCATAAACCAAAGTCCATCGTGGCCTTTAAATATTTGAAGATCTTTTTTTGTTAGGTCCCTATAATACTAGTGTATCACACATTGGTATTATCAGTGTAGCCCCCTTATTTTTGTTGTTGTAACCATGTAGTCCCCATATTGTTATTATTGTGCCTCGTAGAAGCCCACTATTGTTATTGTTGTGCCCTTACATTATTATTGTTATGTCGGCTCTGATTATATTGTGACCCCTTAGACTCCTATATAGAAAGGAGGTTTTGTCATTTGAATCATCCAAGAATTGTTCCATTGTGTAATGTAAAGGAGTTTTCACCCTCAAAGAGGCTAATTTTGAAGTCGTTGATCTATATTTTCTTCTATTTTGTGAGTTGGTTGCATAATATTTGGTATCAAAGCTTTGGATTCTAGGGTTTTGCTTCTTCAAACGGGCCATCTTGGAATTTTCACTATAAAGTTTTTTATACAAGACTTCAAAAGCCGAATTTTTTTACCACGTGGATCCGAAATATTAGAGAGATTCGTGTAAAAAATTCAGATATTGGTTCGCTATATTTTCAGAGATATGTTCTGAGGAAGTTAGGGTTTTGGCAGGCTCCAGAATTCTGTCTCAAACAGGTGACATAGAGAAAATCGTCATAACTTTTGTTTCAGGCATCGCATTTGAATTATGTAAGAATTGGTTGAAAGTGCACGGACTGTAGTTTTTCTTGTAGCAATTGCAGGGTTGAAGGTTGAAACAGTGACACGTGGTATCTCGTACAACTTCGCTCTACTAAAGTAGTCCATAATTAGGTCATCATGGGAGATTTCGCATAGCTCTTTCTCGAAGAATACAATCTCAATAATACTTGTGGGGTTGGAAAGAAGACTCAAAGAGATACCATAGGAAGAAAATTCAAAACTTGGAGATGCGAAATTATAAATTTACAATTGTTTCAAGATCGATCTCCTAAAATGAAGAAAAAGGTGTGTATCATTTTTTTTTTAAATTTGCATAACTTTTGTTTGAAAAATCAGTTTGAAGTGATTCAAAGGGCATAGTGAAGAATATATATATCATTGTTTGATTTCGAAATGCCTGGAAAAAAAAATGGAAACACCTAGTAAGAAAACAGAAATTTCTACTATGACACATGAAGAAGAAGAAGAAATCCAACATGATATATGAAAATTACGAGACCAGGGGTAACAAATTTTGAACTCACAAAGAGTAACCAAAAATGAAATGGAAGCTAATATGGATGGTTTGAAGAATAGTTTAAAATCATACATGGACGGTTTGAAGGATGGCATAGAAGCAAAAATGAAAGACAACATGTAATATTTGAATAATGGTTTAAAAGAAGACTTGGAAGGTTTGAAGGAAGTTTTGACAAAGTTGCTACAAGAAATCCTTCCTAATGGTGAAAAGGTAGTAGAGGAAACTCATGATGAGGACAAAAGAAATGTTAATCATGATTTCATAGACTCTAATGTTGGATTGAAGACCCACCATATTCCAAAGATCGATATGAGGAATTTTGATGGCAAGGATCCCGTAACATGGATACTTCAGATGGAGCAATATTTTGATCTCCATAATGTGCAAAACACATAAGAGGTGCGCATTGCAACTTTATATTAAGAACCCAATCAGTTTGTATGGTATCGATGCCTTTGCTCTCGTAAATAAATTATCACCTGGTCAATTTTTACAGAGTAAATGATAGCACATTATGAGGATACAAAGAGCAACACCTTCTTTAGCCAATTTATAAATCTCAAACAAAAGGGTTCAATGGTGGAGCACATTGAAGACTTCTAAAAATTGAATATAAGGGTAAATGATATTCCAGAGGAGCATAGGATTGATGTCTTCATAGAGACTTTAAAGGATTACATCCAACATGAGGTTCTCCTTTGGGAACCTGATTCATTGGAGAAGGCATTCAGATTGGCAAGAAAAATTGAAAGAAAAATTATGGCAACAAGGAAGCCTACCACTCACAACTATAAAGATGGAAGTGTTTTTTCTCCTAGCCTTCCACAACCTATAAGGTTGACACCACAAAAATTGGAAGAAAAAAGAACAAAAGGGATCTGTTACAATTGTGATAGAAAATACACTAAAGGTCATAAGTGTGCGGAGAATAAATTAATTTACATAGATTGTGAAGGGGAGGAAGAAAAGGAACAAGAAATGTCAAAAGAAGAGAATATAGACTAGGAACCAACCCTAGAGAAAGAAGAAATGAATCTGACCATATCTTGTAATGCATTGGCAAGAATTAACACTCCTCAAACTTTCAAGATAAAAGGATATATCAAGAAGAAAAAGGTAATAGTGTTGATTGATTTGGGTAGTACCCATTATTTTATTCATTGTAAGATAGCCAAGGAATTGAATTTCTTCCTATATCCAGCATCATAGTGTCAAGTGATGGTTTCAAATGGAGGAACCATATTTTTCTCTCGAAAGTTCCATAATATTAAGCTATCCATGGGAGAATTTGTATTGAATAGTTCAATGCTTTCCATTCCAATGGGTGGTGTTGATGTTGTACTAGGAGTCCAATGGTTACAATATTTGGGTACGAGAGATTTTGATTTTCAAGAACTTTTCTTGATTTTTTTTGGGAATGAAAGGAAGTTGAATTAAGGGATATCATAGGGAAACCAGGAAAGATAATCAAATATAATGGAATGAAAAATATTCTAAAGAAATAACAACGGGGCGTAATTGCACAATTATGTTCACTAGAGGTTCAAACATCCAAATCATCTATTTCTCCAGACCTCCAAAAAGTCTTGGACAATCATTCTAAGGTTCAAGAAATGGAATATCGCATTGATCATCTACAACAAGTTCTCCAACTCTTAAAGGATAACCTCACTTTGGCGCAAAATAGAATAAAACAACATGTAGATAAACATCGTAGTGAAAGAAATTTTGATGTAGGTGGCTGGGTATTTTTACAGCTACAACCATACAAACAAATGTCCCTCAAGAAAGCTAAGAAGGATAATAAATTATCACCAAAGTATTATGGTCCTTACAAGGTGTTGCAAAATATTGGTACTATGACATATAAATTGGATCTGCCTACATCTTCCCGAGTGCACCTAGTTTTCCATGTTTCATACTTAAAGAAGATTATGGGTGACAAGCTCCCAATTCAAACAATATTGCCAAAACTTGATGAGGAAGGAAAACTCATATTGGAACCTGAAGTAGTCTCGGAAACAAGAACATGACAACTACGAAATCGATCAATTTCAGAGTATCTCATCAAGTGGAAGAACTTACCCATGGAAGATTCCACTTGGGAGGATGAGAATTTTATACAGAAATATCCAGAACTACTCAAGCGTTGAGGAAAACACTTTTTTGGAAGGAGAGGGGCATGTTAGGTCCCTATAATACTAGTGTATTCCCTCATTTTTATTGTCAGTGTAGCCCCCTTATTATTATTGTTGTACCCATGTAGTCCCCATATTGTTATTATTATGCCCCATAGAAGCCCACTATTGTTCTTGTTGTTCCCTTACATTATTATTGTTATGTCAGCTCTAATTATATTGTGACCCATTAGACTCCTATATATAGAAAGGAGGTTTTGTCATTTGAATCATCCAAGAATTGTTCATTTGTGTAATTTAAAGGAGGTTTCCCCCTCAAAGAGGCTAATTTTGAAGTCGTTGAGCTATCTCTTCTTCTATTTTGTGAGTTGGTTGCATAAAAAGCAGTAAAGGTGGCCATGTCAATAGCCACAGTGTTGCACCACCTCCTCAACAAACAATCCAACTAGTGATGTTTGATCAACCTGCTTCCATGGGGAACCTCCTTCCTAATGACAAATACTATTATGAGCCCTACCTAGTTTTCTAGGAACTTGAACCTCGAGAGCACTATCTAGGTAAAGCACGACTATCAAGGTAGTTTTTTATGTAGCCACCACATAGTTTCTTAGTGCTTTTTAGGTTCCTTTCCCTTTTGATTTTGTATGTAATGATGCAAATATATTCTAGGAGAACATATAGTTTCTCCTTTTGGGGTTATGTTTCCTCCTAGTTTTTCACTTTCTTGACTCTCAGTCGGGCCTCAGAGCTCCCCTGCATCTAATTTTTGTACAACAAGTGTATTACAAAGGCTTATAACTTACCAAAAAGATATATTAAAATATTTTCTTAAAAAAAAATTAAATATTTTAATAATGATGGTTAACATCTATTAAAATAATAGGTTTATAAAATTTTTAAAAAGATTTAAAGAAATTATTTGGACTTTCTAAAAAAATCTCATGCATGAAAAATATTGAGAAAATGGTCTTAATATCACTGTAATGTTGATGACTTATAAGATTATGAAGGTTAATATTATGACACATATTTTGAAATTTTGACACTTCAAAAGAGAATCCCTCTCATCTTCAACCCTCTTAATATCACAAAGAGGAAATATTCTTTCATCTCAAGATGTTTTGAAAATTTTACAATGTTCATTTTCATTATGCAACTTGTGAGAGTTTATTATTATTTTAGCAATATTGATCCACTTCTTTGCCCTAGTCAAACCTGAGATATACTTTTGATTTTCTATGTTAGATTTGACTACTTGATGCAAGCCAATATTATAAGTTATATGTATTTCCTTGTTTTAATCGTTAAACCCAACGTTGGCTCCTTAGTCTTATTCCTTCAGATTGAGTCTAAAACGCCCAAATTATAGGCCTTAATTATATTTCGATTGGCAGCTTCGGTGCCAGCCCTAGATTTGGTGGGACAAGCATATGACCCAGTCTTATGTCCACGGTCTCAAATCTTGGTCTTGGCCTTTCCTAACGAGACCACCCTTGCAACCTTTAAAATTTCCTGAGATCGATATCCGAGACAGATATTTCAATCAACAAAAATTAATTATGGTTCTTGCCCTATCAACTAACGGGTCTCACCCTTTTTAAGGCCCCGAGATGGAGATTCAATTTACAACAATTATCTGGATTGGGTCTGTCTCGGCCTCCATTAAGAAATGACTTAAAATCTCCTCCTGTGAATCTCCTTTGAGATTCTAATCTGACAATGAATGTGAATAGTCCTCCATTAAATAGTGGGGCATACTAAAATTTTTTTGAATCAACCTTTGATGGTTTCTTCACATAGTTCTACACTTATAAAATCAAAGGAAAAAATCTCCAAATCTATGAGTAGGAAATAAGATTTATTTTCTACAGAGGTTCCTCTGGAGACTTAAAAATGCCTTTAACTCACTTACACCAAGAAAGAAAACAAAAACAACAACACTCAGGATAATCTCTGGAAAGGAATTTGTTCAATTCTCATTAGATCTCACAAACTTATTCCAACATACCTCGATTCAATTAACATAGGAAATTAGGGATTCTTATCATGCCACTGTAGGTAATAAAACATAGAGAACAATAATTTCACACAGTGGATTACGAGAATTAGATAAGAAACATAGGTCACCCTGCAAATGTTAATGACAAAAAATACGACCTTCATTAACACTCAAATCTAACATAAACACATACTCGGGTTTGATCATATCCATGGAAATTGGATCGAATGGTCCAATTTTGGCTTAAGATCGAATTCTTTGAGCCTTTTCAAACTAATTAACAAAAATGATCATATTACATGGAAAACTCAATTTTATTCCTTATAATATACACAAAACAAAATGAGAAAATTGAGCAACCAACTCCTCTAGTAAATATTATTTTGACTTCCTAGAAGTCCAAGTAAAACTTTGATTGGTGCCCCTACACCACTACCTCTTTGTATTATCTTAATTTTATTTAATCCTCTAATATTTTCTAGCATAATAGATTTTCTTCAATTAGATATAATAATATTTTTAATATTATTGGTATTGTACAAAATGACATCTTCTTACATTCCCTAATGATTTAGGGGAGATTTAGTATCCTTATACCATACTCCTTGAGCTATTGGTAATTTTGACTAGATTTTAAAGAAATTTTGGAGAGCCTCTTGTCATCTATGTTGTTTATCTTGCTCTTGTAAATTAAGCAGCTAAGCATAGTTGTGATCTCAATGGTGGAAATTTTTTTTATGACAATAAGAGAAGGTGTATTGACTTTAATTTTGGGGTTATTGAGTTGTAAAATTATTTTGAAACTCTTTGATTTTTCCCATGAGTTTCTTCAAATATTATAATCTAGATTGGATCATTACATTGTTTTTCATCCTTATTGATTCTTTTAGAGTGGAAAAAGTGGTGAAATTAGCTCATAGGACCCTTTTTACCAACGGGACCCAATTGGTCAAATTGGGGTATGAAACCTACTAGCAGTGGTTTGAGGCATCAAAAGACATTTTTTGGGGGTAAAACTTTTCCAACTTAGACCCACACCTTTTTCTCATATTCTACACAAAGAGACCTTTGCAACAATGAAATAATCACATCAATCAAGTATGTATGCAAAAGTTATGCCACTCAGAAGTTGACCTTCCTGTTTTCACCACCATAATTAGAGAGGATGCCACATCAGCCCCCATTATTCATGAAAAAGGGGCCAGTCGCTTGATTATAATGTAGAAGACTCTAGACGAGTATATATTGTAACTCTATTTAATAGTTTAGGTATTCAAACCTTGGCCACTACTAGGCTATTGGGTTGTGTTATAACTGGGACACTACAAAGAAAAGAGGTTCCATTCTTTTGAGTGCATTTTTTCCATAGTTGAGTAAAACTAGCTGAGAGGGAAAGGAAATAGAGCACGTAGATAGGACTTGTGTACTGTATTAGCCCACAGGCCATAGGACATACTTCTTTGTACTCACAGACATTTTCTACTAAGAGGAGAGAGTAAAGAAGCTTGACTTTCTAGTTGGATTTTTCTCCCAAAAGGGTTTCACAGGTCATATCTTGTGTCAAATATGTGTGTGAGATTTATTTCGTTGTTCTCTAATTTTCGGCATGATTTTAATTCGCATGCATATGTTATTAATAGTAATCTCTCTCTCTCTCTCTCTCTATCTATACACACACACACACGCACATATATAAAGAGAAATTAAATTGTAATAGTGTAGATTCTAGATTTTTACGATTTGTTATGACAAATTGTCTAGTGGAATATCCACGATAGTTTACAGATCATATTGGTATCAGAACTAGATTTTCTCTAGGTATATCATGGAGATTTGCAGGGGATCTATATTATTTGGGCCAAAAGTTGTAAAAGCGTAATCGTGGCCACAAATCTATGAATAACCCTCACGATCTTGAAGAGGAGAGGTTTTTGTGACTGGAACAACAAGTAGTGGATATAAATCATAATGTAAATATCCTCATGGCAACCCTGACCAATAATTTTAGGATATTTGGAGAAGATGAGTTTTCTAATGTAGAGGAAAAATCAGAGGGGGGATCAGGAGATGAGGAAGAAATATAGAACCAGTCAAAGAAAGGACCTAAAAAAGATCAACCTAGTTCAAGTATCGTGAATCCTTCACAGTCCCTGTTCAAAACGGAAGCAAAGGTTGATATCAAGTTATACCACAATGAGATAAATGCTCTGAAGCTATATCACCGGTTGCAACAACTAGAAGTGTATTTTAGTGTCCATAACATTGAGGAAGAACATGTGATTTTATTTGTGCGAATGAAATTAGAGGGCCATGCCTTGGCTTGGTGGGAAAACCACACAGAGACCTTGAGGTTGGAGGGAGATCCTCCAATGACTAAGTGGGAGGAATTTTAAACTCTCATTAAGTCACAGTTTTACCCTATTGGGTATGTAGAGGACCAGTGGATTTGGTGGCACTACTTCAGGAAAAAGTAGAGGAAAAGCATGTAGGAGTACATGACAAAGTTATAAAAGATGGTCATATTGTTAGGTGTCCCCCAAAGAACCCAAATATACTCCTCAAGTATTTTGAGGGTATACACTACCATATATGGTGGCAAGTGATGTTTTTCAAGCCAATATTAGTGGGTGAGTCTTATGTACATGCACAGTACTTGGAGAACATAGGCTTGAAGAAAGCACAAGCAAGTGGATCAAAATAAAAGGAGAAACATGGCACTTCTAAGGAGGGGAAGAAGAAGCAGAAAGGGGAAAAGATAAAAATATGACATACATTGCACATCAGTGAAAATATCCTATCAACCACTACAATTAGTGTGATATTGACGACCATACAGAGGACAAGTGTTAGAAGTTGCATCCAGAGCTTAACCTGAAGAACAGAAACAAGGACAATAAGAAGAAGAATCTCATGGCCACTGTTTCGAGCAACCAAGTTGAAGCAGATTAGACGTGGATGAGAAGATTCTCTATACGTAAATTTAGAAGGAGGTGAATCTAAGTAGCCTTCAGCAATAGGATGAGAAATAAATGACCAAACTCTTTCATATAAAGATATAAGTCAAGAAGGCCAATATTGATGCTTTGTTTGAATCAAGATCGCATGCGAATATAATTGCAACAAATTTGTTCAAGAAATTGAAGTTCATGATCATCCAAACCCATATCCACCAGTATGGGTAAATAAGGATTCATAGCTAAAGATAACAAAACAAAATTAGATTTTCCATCAGTGTTCATTTTATTGATGAAGTAGAACTAGATGTGGTTCCCCTTGATGTATGCAGAGTCGTGCTTTTAGGGAGTCCCTACATGTACATGTGAGATGCAATATTCATGCAAAGAGGCAAACAATATCAACTCGTGAAGGATGGAAAATTGTTCACCATAAATGTGAAAAAGAAAAATCTAAAATTTCACTAGTAAGTGCTAACCAAGCCAAGAAATTGATTAGTTCCAGGAAGAAGTATGTTTATTTTTTTAAGAGAAAATGAATCTGTAGAAAATTTAGTAAGATCTAAGGCATCCCTGAAGGGGTGTACTAAGAAATAGAAACAATACTTGGAAGAGTTACTATGGGCATACAAGGATGTGTTTTAAGAGCCTAAAGGGATACCACCTAAGGGGGAAGTGGAGCACGAGAGATACCTTTTACTGGACTCCCAATTTCCAAACATTGGGTTGCATAGGAAGTTTGTCATATAAGTAAGTGAGGTGAATAAACAAGTTGCAACAACTATTGAATAGGGTTTCATTCGACCAAGTACATCACCATGTGGGTGACCCATTATAATTGTGCCAAAGAAGGATGGGACTTGGAGGATGTGTACAGATTACATGGCATTGAAAAAAATCACACTAAAGAATGAGTATCCCCTGGCAAGGATAGATGATCTACTGGGTCAGTTGTAGCAAGAAAAATAGTTCACTAAGTTGGACTTAAAGTCTTCATATCACCTGGTTCGAGTCAAAGAATAAAATACCTGGAAGACTTCCTTAAAAATAGGCAAGGTTTGTATGAGTTGTTAGTCATGCCATCTGGCCTATGTAATGCACCAACTGCATTTATAAGATTAATGAATGATGTATTGCGCCCTTTTATAGATTCATTTATTATTTCCTATTTGGATGATATAGTGGTATACAATGCTACCTGGGAGGAGCACATATCACATTTAACACAGATGTTGGAGACATTAAAGAATCAACAGCTTCTAGCAAATCTTAAAAAGTGTGAGTTTTCATAATAGTCTTTAGTGTATCTGGGGTGTGTGATAGGTGAATGAGAGATGAAGATAGATCCCTCCAAGATGGAGGCCATCATGAAATGTCAATTCCTACTAATGTTTTTGAGGTTAGGAGTTTCTTTGGGGCAAAATTGTACCTGAGGAAATGCATAGCCTCGTTTTTAGTGGTAGCAACATTATTCCACACCATAACAACAAGTGGTAAGAGTTTCAAGTGCGGAAAGGGTCAACAGAGTGCCTTCGAGGAGATAAAGAATAAGATCAATCAAGCACGCGTTCTAGCATTACCAAAATTGTAGCAACCTTTTGAAGTGGAAAAAAATGTGAGTGGGCATGTTATGGGAGGAAGGCTTGTATCCTACCATTCTAAAGTATTTCATGGGGAAACTCTTTACTACCCTACTTATGACAAGGAACTCTATGCCCGAGTGCAAGATGTGAAGAAGTGGAAGCACTATCTAATAGGAAAGGAGAAAATAATACAGATAGGCCACCAGCCACTACAGTACCTGTAGGCCTAGAGTAAGCTATAATAGACCAGGAATTACAATTCGATGGGGTTTCTACAACAATTCCATTTAGTGATCAAGTATAAGAATGGAAACACGAACAAGTTGGTAAACATGCTTTCAAGGCCACCCACATCAAATTTTACAGCATTGGAGACTCTTATGCACATGGAGCCATTCACCCATGATGGACACAAGGAGGCATATTCAAAGGATGAGGACTTAAAGGAGGTGTTTCAAAAGTTTCAAAGTCATAGGCATGTGCATGATGGTGACAACACCGTTGAATACCATCTCCAAGATGGGTTACTCTATAGGTTGCATAAGCTATGTGTTCTTAAAGGTGAGTGATTTTAGTTGATTAGAGAAGCTCACACCTACAAGGTTGTAGGGCACTTTGGTGTAGGGAAGACCATTGCCAACTTGCAAAGGTATGTGTATTAGCCCAAGATGCAAGAGTAGGTAGATATGTTCATAAGAGGATGCACATGCTTTGTTTTACAAACAATCCTAGAAACATGAAACATGGTGTATATCATCCCTTACATGTACCCACTCGTCCTTGGGAAAACATTTCCATGGACTTTGTGGGAGGTTTACCAACAACCAGTAAGCGACATGGCTACATGTTCGTGGTAGTTGATAGGTTTAGTAAGATGTGTTTTCTAATGTCGTAAAAATACCATCAGTGGGAAAGAAGCAGTAAATATTGTTCTTTGGACATGTTTGGGTGCACTTTCGGATACCAAGGAACATCATTTCAAATATGGACATAAAATTTCTATGTGCATTATGGATTACATTGTGGGAGAATATGGACAAAAAGTTGAAGAGATGTGCAACATTATATTCGCAAATAGATGGGAAGACATAAGTAGTCAATAGGATTTTGGTGCAACTTTTGAGGAGATACAACCAAAAGCATCCAAATACTTGGGATCAAAATATGGTATATATGGAACATTCTTACAATAAAGTAGTCCACACTTATATTAGACATTCCCCATTTTAAACTTGTTTTGGATATTTGTTTCTTTCACCTTTAGACATTACATATGGGCATTAAGTAGGAGTGAGGGAAGATCTTATAGGATACACCTTGAGGGATGAAAAAATTAAAAAGAAGATTAGGTAGATACATATATAGGTATAAGTAACACTACAAAAGTCACGAGAGGTATATAAGGCCATGCATGATTGGCATAGAACAAAGAAATTGTTCAAGGTGGAAGATAGTGTATGGTTATAGTTGAACAAGGAGAGGCTACAAGGGCCTAGTAGAAAATCAAGGCTCAGTAGTATGGTCCCTTCGAGATAATAGAAAAGGTGGGTGATAATGCTTATCAACTTAGTTTACCACCATATATGTGCATTTGCTCTGTTGTGAATCTAGAGAATATAAAAATATATGACCCTTCCATGGTAGATCAAGAAGAGGAATAGGTCCTACCTTGTATGACAGATTTGTCAATAAATGCTTAGGCAGTGTTAACAAAAGATATAGTTTTGAAAAAGAGGTACAAAACTAGAAGACAAGAGAGCATGACCTTTGGTAGATTGGGTTGAAAGGACAACTTCCAAACAAAGATAAATTATACACTCGAGAAAAGGTGGAGGACAAATTTCCTTACCTCATTCAATAGAAGCTTTTGGCAACCAAAAGCCTCCGAAAATGGGGAGGTGTGATCCAAATTAGATCATTATATTTCTTGTCATCCATCTTCATGATTTCGTAGTGGAAAAAGTGGAGTAATTAGTTCATGGGAATTTTTTTTACAAGTGGGGCCCTGTTTGGAAAATTGGGGTTTAAAACCTTCCGAGAGCATTTTCAGGCATCAAATGACATTTTTTTGGGTAAAACTTTTCCTCTTTAGCACCACACCTTTTTTTCATATTTTACACACGTCTTTCCGACAATGCAAGAATCACGTCAATCAAAGTCTGTATGCGAAAGTTATGTCACTCAAAAGTTGACCTTCATGTTTTCACCACCATACTTTGAGAGGATGCCATGTCAACTCCCGTTATTTATAAAAAAAGGGGCTAGCCATGTGATTTTGATGTAGAAGACTCTAGAAGATTCTATATTATAACTCTGGTTAAGAGTTGAGGCAATCAAACCTAACGAATAGTAGGCTATCGAGTTGCGTTATAACCAAGCCACTAAGAGGAATATGGGTTCCATTATTTCGAGTGCATTTGTTCCATAGTTGAGAAAAAATAACTAAGATGGAAAAAGGTAGAGCACATAGAGAGGATTTGTGCATTGTAGTAGCCCACATGCCACAGGCCATACTTCTTTGTACTTGTAGACATTTTCTACTCAAAGAAAGAGAACAAAGAAGCCTCACCTTCCAACTGGGTTTTTTTTATATTGAAACGGTTTCCCAGGTCATATCTTGTGTCAAATGTGTGTGTGTGTGTGTCATCTTTTATTACATTGTTCTTTATTTTTCCGAATAATTTTAATTTGCATGCATACACTCTTAACAATAATCTATAAATCTATAAATCTAAAGAGAAATGAAATTGTATTAGCATAGATTTTTTATTTTTTTAAGATCTGTTGTGATGAACTATCCAGTGGAATATCCAAGACAGTTTACGAGTCATATTGCATACAAAAAACTTTACATCTATATAAGATATCATGAGTGATGAGAGTCTCCGAGAGGATATTTTTTCTTCTCTCATAGTTAAATGTTTGCTAATTTGCATTTTCTTTCAACTCAATAATAAGCTTTTGACTCTTCATTTATCATTTTCTCAATGATATAGTTCCAATTCAATTTATTATGCATATCAATTCCTAAATAATTGTATAAAGACACTTCCTTGAAACTATTATTATCAGAAACAAACAAACAAACACACACACACACACACACACATATATCCCTAATGAGAATATTGTATTAAATCAAAATCCATGCCTAGGTCACACACTGTATAGCAAGTGAGTACAATAATAATCCTTCGAGGCCAGCTATACATGTAACTTTAGGGTGGACTTTATTCTCAAAATATATTTGTCGTATTACTATCCTAAAGGATACATGGACTTGGAGGTGTAAATTCTCCAAAAGACTTGTAGATACAGACAAAATTTACATCGCATAGTAGGCCGATTGTTAAGGAATAGTTGTGAGGGAAGGAATACCATTTCTCATTAAGACTCCTATGTCCAATTTTACACCTTTATTGGTGGGATCATCTGACAAGAGTTATTTATTTTTGAAACCTGAAAGAAGCTAATAGTAGAGAAGGCTAGTTTCACATTCTTGATTCGATCAATAATGCTTCACAACTTGCAATCCTTGGGAAAAGATCCATGAACAAGTTGATGGATAACCAACTGTGAATCTCCTAACACCGCCAAATCTTTGATGTTTACTTATTTGCTCATAAGGAGCATTTGCAGTAATTCATATGCTTTTGTTGCATTATTTGCACATTTGGCTAACCCCAAACTGTAGTCAATTTCAATTTTCCCATCGACATTGAGAGTAACCCCTCCAGCTCCTACCACCCCAAAAACAAAACTATATTAGAAAATCATTTTAAATTTAATTTCATATTGAAAAATAAAACATTATATGTAATCTTTATTAAAAACACAAATTCAATATAATAAAAAATTGTTTAATAATTTTAATTTTATTATATTTAATAAATGTATTAAAAAGCATCTCATATCGAAACAAATTTTATCATCATTAAACGATGATACATTTAAAAAATATTTAAATATACAATAAGCTTATATAGAAACAATGTTTATGGTGTCATCCACCGAGGTGGAGGAATTGCCTGGATTCCGGCCAAAAAAAATTCAAGAAATCTCACAGTAGCACTGTTTGAATCATATTTCTGGGCAACCCAAAATCTTGAAGTTTGACAGTTGTAACCTGGATTTACAAAAATCCAGGGCACCCAAAATATTGAAGTTTGACAGTTGTAACCTGGATTTACAAAAATCCCTGTCGGATTTTATCAAAATCTTGTCGGAATTTCTATGATTTTCAGAGCAAATTTGTAGCCTAGTTAAATTACGACAATGTTTATTATCTACAATATTAAAGAAAGATACATTCGAAAGAATATTTCAAAGTTCAATAAGTTCTAGACTAATCATGTTTATCGTCTAGGATATTAATTAATAATACAATTTGTGATGAAATGGAATTTTGTTTATGTTTAAATTTTATTTTTTAAAATACAAAATAAAATTGATTAGAATATATATTTTAAAAAGTTTGATATAATTTTTTTATTAAAATCTAAATGTTTAATAAATATATAAAATAATGTTTATCCTCTATAATATTCAACAATAATATATTAGAAAAATATTTGAATATTTAATAACATTTATCATTTATAAAATTTGAGGAGATATAATATAATGAGGGAATCAATTTATCAAAATTTCAAATATAATTTTTTATCGAAATCACTCTTTTTCACGCTGAAAAATGGCTCTTTCTCTCTTCCATGCTGAGAAGAGCTAACATTGAAAATTGCACTATTATTTTCTATTGTAAAGTCGTTGTCAATGTGAATCAAAAACATTTGGCAGAAAGAGGGTGGATAGGACGAATCAAATACCAAGTCTTCAGGTCTGTTGTCACTTACTGCAAAATGTGTTTTCAGTTGTCCAAAGAGTAAATGAGCAGAGAAGTTTGTAGTCATCTTCTAAGCCTCAAAAGGACTCAAAGCCCAAATCAGACCCTCTCCATTGGAAATTTCTATGAACAAGCTTTCCAACGATATGTGGAAGTCCAAAAATGGACTCCTGGATCAAAAGTTATGGTCTTCTGAAGTTTCAAGGATTGAAGCCTTGTGAAGGCATATCAGAATATCGAAAATCGCAATATCGGAGGTCTAGTGACATCAGGCATATCAACAATCGCAACATCAGATATATCGGCGATCGCATATTAGAGGTCGGAGATACTAGCGCACCGCAACATCAGAGCATCAGTATATCGACGATCGCATATCAGAGGTCCTGGCATATAGGCAATCGCATATCGGAGGTCCCGCATGTCGGAGGTCCAATACAATAGAGTAGGCAATATCAAAGCTTGGAGGAGATGGACACATCAAAGCATCAAGCAGATCAAAAATCGGAGAATCAGAGCTTTTGAAGCTGACAACCTTGTAAAAGTTGCGACATGGAAAAGTTCTGATAGCGTTAAAAACCGTTGAGGAGTGCCAAAAAGGATTAACCAAGGATTTCATCACAAAAACCAAGGTGAGAAAACCCTTTTATCTCTCCTCTAACCGGACACGTGGCGAAATAGCATTGGTTCCGGTAAATCTATAGTGGCATCTTACATGGCAGTATGACAGGACATGTGGCAGGTCGTTTTGGCAGTTTGAGGGGGCCCAAGGGGGCAAATATGGGTGACACGTATCACCACTCATGAGGTGCCACGTGGAAGTGATGACATCATATCGTAGGTCGCACATCAAAGGTTAAGATGTTGGCACTTTATAATAGTTTGCAATTGGAAACTTCCGATAAGGGCGTTCTGATATTGGGCTAGCACCATGGTCGCAAGGACTTAAAGAACCAAAGGCGTAAAGGTATGGGTTGAGCACCAAGAGCTATCAGCGTATCAGAATATCACAACTCCAAAGTTATTTCCCCAATTGGAAACCTCTGATGATAGGAGATATGATATTTGCCTAAGAAATGGTCTATAAAAAGTTAAAGAACCTCGGGCACTGAGCAGTTAACAAACGGAGAATGGCCCCTGGCAGGAGTTTAAATGCTTTAATGCCTCAAGGCTGGGTAGTAGGTCATGGTCCGTGGTCCTATGGTGAAAAATGCAAGAAGGGCTAAGCAGAAGGGGCTTGTCATATTAGAGGTCGGCAATCGACATATTATAATTCTGCACCACTGTAAAGTCTACAATATGGAATCACTCTGATAAGAAAGTATAGAACTTTAAGGGTGTATGGGTCAGTAGCTACAATATTTAATGAAGGCACAGAGGAGTTGGTGATTGAAAATGTCTAATCATGTGGAAGACCATGTAACAAGAAACCAAGGAAAACATTGGCAACAAAAATGAAGTCTATTGCTTCACGTGCATGTCTTCAGCGTGCTAAATGGAGGTATGGGACTAAGGAAGCAGTTATTTCTCAGCATGGAGATCCACGTTGTCAGGCAATGAAATATTGTCAGGTCAATCCCCAGTTCTGTTCTGTGACAGGAAATCACATTTGATCGCTCCCGGCTCTAGAAAGTGGTAGATTGAAGTTGTTAAGGTGAAAGCAATAGGTGAACCAACCGAGTCGCTGAAGAGGAACATTGTAGCAGAGACATGGCCTGATCAGAGGCCATAATAGGAATGGCGTTGAGATATTTTCCTCAAATCATCATTCAATTTTCCTTTTTCTTTTATTCTGTAAATTCTGCATTTTAAAGAACATAATCAAATCTGATTGCAATGACTTGGGCAGCAGACCTTCGTATACCGAGACAGCGAGTCGATTAGACAACTGGAGCTCGGCTGAGATATTTTGTAACTGTTGTTTAAAGCTTCCCCTCTCCTTATAAATAGAGGGAAGAAACACTTAAGAGAGGTTCCTGAATTCTGCATCTAAGAGGCTCGAATTCTGTGGTTCCATATTGGTTATATTTTCCCCTTCCTAAGGGACTTGAGTGATACAATTATTGAATGTAAATGGATTGGTGATTTGGACTCCATCTTGAAGGATTAATGAAACTATTTTGTTGATTTGAATCATAGGAGTGCACATTATGTTTTCCCCTGTGTATATCATTTCACGTATGTCTTTCCTCTTTTGAAATTGTGTAATGAAGCTATCAGTTTCACTCTCATTTATGGATGTATCTATGCTGCTAAGTAGTGAACAGTACCTGTGAAAATGACATATTTACTTGTTTTAGTTTATATCCTGTAGTACATGTGTGTGCACGGATTTACTAATTGTTGTCTGGTGATAAATGTGTCCAGGAGGCATAGAGCATGAGACCTTCATTTGCGCTCCACTATTTCTATGTTTTCACCTCTTCATTCTTACATACCTCTGTTGGAACTTATTTCGTAGGATTCAGTGTTCTATCCAACCCTCTGCATTGAATTCCCTCTTTTCTTTCCTCCTCTTCATTTTTACTGCAACGCCAATATTGAGCTTCCTATTGTTGTGTGTCAGCCACCAAAACCAAGACATTTCTCCTTCAGATTAGCCATATTTACCCCCTAAGTATTTAGATCTATGTATTTGCTTGAGTTTACCTTGATGAAGGAATATTGAACCAAGCCCCTGAATTATATCTTTCCAAATTATGTGACCTATGGAGTGCAACAGAAATCCCTCAGATAATCTTCAAAAGCACTCCTCTTGGATGCCCTAGGCATTGGTCTTCTTTCAATCTAGAGGATGTCTCTAGGAGCCTTCTACATCTTTTGAAGCAATTGTGTGACATGTGATAGAAAAAGCTACAACATCTTTCTGGCGCCGTTGCTGGGGACGAATTTGAAATACTTTTCCCTAGGTATGACAATTTTTTACATTCCCTCAGTTAGGTTAGAAAGGGAAATGTGGATTTAAGATCTCCCACCCTAGCGACTCCACTGTCTGAATCTTATTTTAAATATCCGACAACGACAACATATTTCTGGCGCCATTGTCGGGGAATAGATTAGAATATTTTTCCCTGGGTATGAAAATTTTTACATTCCCTCTATTGGGTGAGCAAGGGAAGTGTGGGTTGAAGACATCTCACCTTGGTGACTCCACTATTTCAATCTTATGGTAAACAACCTGGCGACTTCACTGTCAAGTCATGCAAGAAATGATGGATGATATGGAGAGGTCAATAAAGAACTCCTTAATTAAATTGATAAAACTCGGGCTAGAAAATAGAAACATTCGATGGCAAAACTCCCAGGCTACTAATCGAGGTTTAAATCCCCAATACAGAAGGCCTCCCCTATATATATTGCAAAGGGAGAGGAAACAACAATAAGACCACAACCATCCTCCATTATATATAAAATATGATCCAGAGGAGCAGATACAAGATGCCAACGAAGTCCAGGGGAACCTATATTCCTTTATCTCTGATGAAGAACAAGAAGTCAGAACGCATGAAGAAAAGGAGGATGATCTTGATGCACCACTAAACGATGGTGAGATTGATCATTATTGCAAGTAGTTCGTTGATTTCATGATGGCTTAGCTGCACAAGAAATATGATTTTCAGTCATCTAGAAAGAGATCAAGGGGACACGACCAAAACGAAGGAACTTCCTCCCAAGAGCCTCCTAAGCCAACTGACAAGGGGAAGGGGCCTTTAGATCCAATTATTCAAAAAAAGAAGGAGTCCTCAGATCCAAACTTCTTTAAGCTCAAAGTCCTCAAAGAAGAGAAGTCACCTCCCCCCTCTAGGCCCATCTATGAAAAAGAAAAAGAGCCAAGTAGTGTTTGTGGCTGCCCTAACCAAGAAGATATTGGTCAGCAGACTTTTCAAGAAAATAAGGCAGCTGCAATTTTCTCCTGTCAGTTCTATGACCCAGTAGCTGACTACATGACAACATTCTTTGGTCAATAGCAGAGGTTGTTTATGGGGTATGTATCAAACTTTTTGTCTGAAGATTTTTCATGGTGCATGTTTGTTTTGATTTTTAAATTTCAACAGCATGGAGGTATTAGGTCCAACACCCAAATGATGACTTGGTACCATTGGAAGGTTGACCTCACTTGGGTGCATTGAGCCCTATGTCTAAGAAGGATTTGTATATAAATAAGCTCATTAGTTGAGCATTTAATTTCTAGTTGTTAGAGTTTATATTTTTGCATTTCAGTATTATGAGGAAAGGACTCCTAATAGATAAATTTCCATGGAGATTTTCTAGTTTTATAGGTTCAATATATTTTTTGACTCCATGCCCAATGGTGAAGATTACTAGTCTGCAGGTTCTCAACACCCTTCCAACAAGGCACTATCCCCAAATGGAACCAATGTTGTCACTCACTACAAAATGTGTTTTCCGTTGCCCAAAGAGTAAATGAGTAGAGAAGTTTGCATTCATCTTCCAAGCCCCAAAAAGACTCAAAGCCCAAATCAAACTCTCTCCATTGGAAAGTTCTCTAAACAAGCTTTCCAACAATATGTAAAAATCCAAAAATGGACTCCTAGATCAAAAGTTATGGTCTTCTCAAGTTTCAAGGATTGAAGCCTTGTGAAGGTATATCAGAATATCGAAAATTGCAATATTAGAGGTCCAGCGACATCAGGGATATCGACGATCGCAACATCATAGTATCGTCAATCGCATATCGGAGGTCAAGCATACCACCACATTGCAACAATAGAGCATCACATATCGGCGATCGCATATCGTAGGTCCTGGCATATCAGAGGTCCCGCATGTTGGAGGTCCAATCCATCGGAGTAGGAAGTATCAGAGCTTGGAGGAGATCGACACGTCAGAGCATCAAACAGATCGATAATCGAAGAATCAAAGCTTTTGAAGGTGACAATCTTTTATAACTTGCGACATGGAAAAGTTATGATAGCATAAAAAACCACCGGGGAGTGCCGAAAAATATTACCAAGGGATTTAATCGTAAAACCAAAGGTGAGTGGTCTTTTTTCTCTCTCCTCTAGCCGGACACATGGAGACATAGGATTGGTTCCAATAAAGCTAAAGTGACATCTGACGTGGTGGTACGACAGGACACATGGTAGGCATTTTTGGCATTTTGAGGGGGCCTAAGGGGATAGATCTGGGTGACACGTGTCACCACTCATGAGGTGCCACATGGAAGTGATAACATCATATCATAGGTTAAGGATGTCAACACTTTATAACAGTTTTCAATTGGAAACTTCCAATAAGGGGGCTGATAATAGGCTGGCACCACAGTCACAAGGACTTAAAGAAAAAAAAGGCATAAAGGCAGGGGCTGAGCATCAAGTTTTATCGACATATCAGAATATCGCAACTCCAAATTTATTTGCTTGATTGGAAACCTCCGATGAGAGGGGCTCTGACATTTGTCTAGTGCATGGTCTATAAGAAGTTAAAGAACCTTGGGTGCTAAGCAGTTAACAAAAGGAGAATGGCCCCTGACGAGAATTTAAACTCTCTAGCGCCTCAAGGCTAGGCAACAGGTCATGACCCATGGTCCTATGGTGAGAAATGCAAGAAGGGTTAAGCAGAAAGGGGCTTGTCATATCGGAGGTCGGTAATCAGAATATTATAATATTGCACCACCGTGAAGTTTGCGATATGGAATCGCTCCTATAAGGAAGTACAGAGCTTTAAGGGCCTATGGGCCGGTAGCTGCGATATTGAATGAAGGCGCAAAGGAGTTGGTGATTGAAAAGGTCTAATCCTGTGGAAGACCCTATAACAAGAAATCAAGGACAACAGTGGCCGCAGAAATGAAGTCTACTGTTTCGCGTGCACGTCTTTAGTGAGGTAAATGGAGGTATCAGACTCAGGGAGTAGTAATTTCTCAACATGGAGCTCCACGCAGTTAGGCAATGAAATACTGCCAGGTCAATCTCCACTTCTGCTCTGTGACAAGAAACTATAGTGGATTGCTCTCGGCTCTAGAAAGCGGGAGATTCATGCTGTTAAGGCGAAAGCGACATGTGAACCGACGGAGTGACAGAAGAGGAACATTGTGGCAGAGACTTGGAATAATCAGAGGCCATAACAAGAATGGTGTGGATATATTTTCCTCAAATCATCATTCAGTTTTCCTTTTTCTTTTATTCTGTAATTTCTGCATTTTAAAGAACGAAATCAAATTTGATTGCAATGATTTCGGCAGCATACCTTCGCACGTTGATACAACTAGTCGATTAAATAGTCAAAGCTCGACTGAGATATTTTGTAACTGTTGTTCAAAGCTTCCCCTCTCCTTATAAATAGAGGGAAGAAACACTTAAGCGAGGTTCTTGAATTCTGCGTCCAAGAGGCTCAATTTCTGTGTTTCCACATTCGTTCTATTTTCCCTGTTCATGAGTGAATTGAGCGATTCAATTGTTGAATCTAAATGGACCAGTGATTTGGACGCCATCTTGAAGGATTAATGAAATTTTTTGTTGATTCCAATCAGAGCAATGTGCAGTATGTTTTCCCCTCTGTATATCATTTCACATATGTCTTTCCTCTTCTAAAATTGTGTAATGAAGCTATCGGTTTCACTCTGATTGATGGATGTATCTATGGTGCTAAGTAGTGAACAATACCTGTGGAAATGAAAAATTTACTTGTGTTAGTTTATAGCTTATAGTACCTATGTGTGCACAGATTTACTAATTGTTGTTTGGTGATAACTGTGTCCATGAGGCATAGAGCATGAGACCTTAATTTGCACTCCTCTATTTACGCATTTTCACCTCTTCATTCTTCCATACTTCTGCTGGAACTTGTTGCTTAGGATTTTGTGTTGTAGCCAACCCTCTGCATCGAATTCCCTCATTTCATTCCCCCTCTTCATTTTTAGTACAATGCCAATATTAAACTACCTATTGTTGTGTGTCAGCGACTAGAACCAAGACATTTCTCTTTCAAATTAGCCATATTTACCCCCTGAGTATTTAGATCTATGTATTTGCTTGAGTTTACCTTGATGAAGGACTATTGAACCAATCCCATGAATTATATATTTCCAAATTATGTGACATATGTAATGCAGCAGAAATCCCTTAGATAATCTTCAAAAGCACTCCTCTCGGATGCCCTAGGCACTAGTATGGTTTCAACCCAGAGGCTATCTCTAGGAGACTTCTATATGTTTTGAAGCAATTGCGCGACAAGTGATAGAAAAAGCTACAACAAGGTCATACATGTGAGTTAATGTACTCTAGCCGGGCCGACCGCAACATGTTTAGTGCGTGGATAATTTATCCATTCACACAACCTTTCTGACTTATATGCCTCTCTATCCATTATGGAACTATGGCTGCTGTGATTGATCTTGTTAGGTTAACTGGTTTACTTGACACATAACGTTGATAGCAAATTGGAAATCTAGTAATGTCGACTTGCCTAATAAGGGTACCTCCACTAAGTCTAGAAGAGGAAACTATCCCATTCAAGCTTTTATTGTCCATGGTTGTGAAAGGACGACAAGTAGCAGCGCTGATAACGTTAGTCACCATCATGTAGGTCCACTACTAAATGTAGGATTTCCTATACATGAGATGCTGAATTTACACACTAGGATTCATATCCCACTTTTGAGCCTGTATATTCCTAGAACCCATTTCCACCTGGGTTGATTCTGTAGAGGATGGCAGGGGGTTCTCTGCATGTAGTGGGAGTGTCATGAAGAAGGGCACAACAATACCAGGGCCGAGTAACGTTCTATGTTGTTGTTGCATGCATTATTGGTGCTATTGGGGGTTCCATATTCGGCTATGATATCGACATATCTGGTATTTGTGACCAATGTTTAAAAAAAAGTCGGTTTCAATTTATATTTTGAGTTGGAAAATAATGCTATGAATTGATAATGATAAGAAGACAATAATTGAAGCCTATCTACTTCGATGAATTTATTGAATTATGTGTTATGTTGTGAATAACAAGTGGGGTGACATCCATGGATCCATTTCTTGAGAAATTCTTCCCTCTAGTCTATCGCAATAAACCACAAAAGTGATTATTCCAAGTACAACAACTAGGGCCTGGCCATGTTCACCTCGTCCCTCTAGATTGCAGGCCTCGTTGCTTCGTTGTTTGTGTCTCCCGTGACTAGGAAATATGGGCGCAGGGTCAGTGTTATCAGTGAAGGTATCCGTTTTATCATAGGTGCATCTCCGAATGTCAGTGTTGTGAATTTGGCCATGCTTATTATTAGGCACGTTATGCTTGGAGTCGGAATTGGCTTTGGAAATCAAGTAGGTTTGTATGGATTTTGGGGATTTTGAAAGCGGTTTTCTTCACTGAAAAAATTGTGGGGAACCAACGGTTATAGTCTTTTGGCTTTAACAGTTATTTCTATGGAATTCAATGACTTGGGATTACATAATTTTTAATCCACTTATAATGACTTGGTTACAAAGCTTATGTTTGACTTTGAACGAATTGGGTTTGCAGGGTTTTTTGGTAGTTTGGACATAAAAGGGCTTCGGTTTACAAAGTTTTTGGTTGGAATTTGAACGAATTGGTTAACAATTTTTTTTGTTTGAATTTGTGTCAAGGTCGTTCCCCTGTACCTCTCAGAACTGGCTCCTCCGAAACTCCGTGGAGGACTTACTATGTTGTTCCAGTTCGACGCAACACTTGGGATTTTCATAGCAAATATGGTTAATTACGGTACTCAAGACATAACATCGTGGGGATGGCATCTTTCCCTGGGTTTGGCTTCAATTCTTGCTCTTTTGATGGCAATTGGAGGGATCCTCCTTCCCGAGACTCCCAACAGTCTGATAGAATGCGGGCATCTAGAGAAAGGTCGCGCTATCCTGGAGAAGACTAGGGGCACCAAGCATGTAGATACAGAGTATGAGGATATGCTGAATGCAAGTGCATTGGCTAACACCATTGAACATCCATTCAAGAATATTTTGGAGAGAAGGAATCAACCACAGCTAGTGATGGCCATCTCCCTGCCATGTTTCATATCTTGACTGGAATCAATTCCATATTGTTTTATGCCCTTGTTATTTTCGGCAGTTTGGTTCAAATGCTTCCTTGTATTCCTCTGTTTTGACCGCAGCTGTTGTTGTACTTTCCACCCTGGTATCAATTGTAACTGTTGACAGGTGGGGCCATAGACCCTTGTTTTTTGGTGGTTGTATTCTAATGATATCATGTCAGGTAAGAGAAAAACTGAGAGACGACGGGCCTTTTTTAATTTTGTTGCATCTTGTTTTCAAGCATGTCAGCATACATCTTAGATATGGATTTTCAGCTGGTGAAACCCAGGGTTCAAACATAACTCATTCCTTATTAGACACCCATGTTTTCACCATGGATAGGGAGTCCCCCATAAAGAAAAACCATATTTTTGGAGGATTCCTGTGCTTCAACTCTAGGAGCCAAATGCACTTCATGATTTCTCATCGAATATTAGTTCAAAATAAGGTTTGAACTGTGGGAATTGCATCAGTCCCTTACTTTTGCACCAGGAAAACAAAGCTCCAGATATTCTGCTTTCTCTTTTATAGGGTTGGTGGCAACCATTGATGCTATCTCTGGTTGAGTGCTTTTGTGGCCTATTTCACTTACATTTGCAGAGTTGAATCGGAATCCTAAGTTTTTGCCTACATGAGCTGAGTAAGTGAGAGGAAATCTATAATAAATATGCTTCAATTGTATTCTTGATTTCTTTTATTCTGCATGGAAGTCCGTATTACTTCTTAAAAGGATAGGAATTGCTGTGAGTGTTAGGGGGAAATTGGTTATAAAATCTCTCTAATTAAATTAGTAGTAGTTGTGACCACATCCATTAAGTAGCTTGTAAAGAGGGATTTTGTAGTGACTCCAAGTTCATATGCCATGCCATGTGTAACAGGGACATGCGAACCTGTTTTCAAAGTTCCAAATTCCAAACCCCTTCTTTAATCTCAACAACTGGTTGCACTGGGAAGAAAAGCCCTTATTCGAATTACTATTGTCTGTTTAAGAAAAGTTTAGTAGCAGCTTATGGAAAGTGTTTTTGGCCTTTCTTTTTGGGTTGCTTCCTGTTGGACCCGTCAATAACAATATTGTCCTATCTTTTGACAGGTTGCTGTTGGCATAATCTTGAGCGTAAAGTTGGGAGGAAACAAACAACTATCCAAAGGCTTCTCAGCATTGGTGGTAACAGTTATCTGTTTATTTGTGGCTGGATTTGGGTGGTGATGGGGTTCTCTTGGATGGACTGTGCCAATGAAATTTTCCCACTAGAAACCCGTTCTGCTGGACAAGCCATAATTGTCTCTATGAATTTTCTTTTCACATTTGCAATTGCACAGGCCTTCCTATATTTTTTATGTACTTTCAAGTATGGGATTCTCCTATTCTTTGCAGGGTGAATCTGTATCTGATTGTCTTTGTATACCTCTTCTTGCCAGAAACTAAGGGTCTACCCATTGAAGAAATGATTTTTCAATGGAGAAAGCATTGGTTTTGGAAGAATATAGTTCCACCCATGGATGAGGGGGCACAGACTTGGAAGCAACCAGATGCGTGATTGATGCGTGATTGATGTAAAGACTAATTTAGTATATGAGTTTGCTCCACTCTTTATTGTAACTTGGAAGTGTATTTATCTCCACATATATAGAAGGGCATATGTATAGTGTTTCCTTACAAATATATGAAAATGCTTATGTATCTAAACATATGTACGTACTTTTACATATCCACATATATGGAAGCACTTCCATATCTACACACATACAAGTGCTTCCATGTATATACTATGTGCGCATATACAAAAGCACTTTCATACATCTATATATATATAAGAGTGTTTTCATAAATATACAAAGTGTTTTTGTATAAAGAAATATATGAGAAGTGCTCTCATATATGTGCATGTATAAAAGGGCTTTCATATTACATGAAACAATTTTATATTTCTATAAATATAGAAGTGTTTCTATATATGTGCATATACAAAAGTGCTTTGTGTATATACAAAAATGTTTTCGTTTTCCCTATATACACATAGATGTAGCGTTTTTTTCATATACTTTTATATTAAAGAATTTTTTCCACATATAGAAATGCTTCATACATATACAAAACCAATTCCATATACGAATATATAGAAATGCTTCCATAGTCATGCATATGTATGCATTTTTGCATATGTATACGGCATCATCTACTGAGGCAGTAGATTTGCCCAAACAGTCACAATGGCTGGAATTCGGCAATTTTTTTTTTCAAAAAATCTCTGAATAGGAGTGTTTGAATCTTGTTTTTAGTGGCAAAAATGGATTCAGCACTATCAAAAACTTCTCAGCACCCAAAATCTCAAAGTTTGATATTTGTAACCTGGATTTACAAAAATTCCTGCCAGATTATATCAAAATCTTACCAAAATTTCCATGATTTTCTGGACAAATTTGAAAACTAACTAGACTACAACTATATATACTATATATACAAAAAATTCCATATATCCACATACATATGGAAACTTATGTATACAAAAGTACATACCTATGTACATTTCTGTGTATGACTTCTGTATATATTCTTATATTAAATCACTTTCTGCATATGCATTTATATGAAACGACATGAAGCTTCTATATATGTGTCAAACACCTCTGTATACGAGTGGAAGTGCATGAGTGTTTTTTACATATCCATGAGAAACTACTTATATGTGCATACACATATATGGGAGTGCTTTTTACATGTGCGGAGGAAACAATTTCTATGTGATTCATTATATATCCATGTATGGAAACACTGTACATATACCCTTCTATATATATGGAGATAAATCCTACTTAAATACACATACAATTGCAAGTTACAATAAAGAGTGGAGCAAACTCATAAACTAAATTACTCTTTACATCAATCACAGAACCTAAATTAGTCGTTACATCAATCACAGATGTGGTTGCTTCAAAGTCTGTGCCGCCTCATCCACGGGTGGAACTATATTCTTCCAAAACCAATGCTTTCTCCATTGAAAAATCATTTCTTCAATGGGTACACCCTTAGTTACACCCTTAGTTTCTGGCAAGAAGAGGTATACAAAGACAGAACCTAAATTGGTCTTTACATCAATCACAGATCTGGTTCCTTCAAAGTCTGTGCCCCCTCAACCACGGGTGGAACTATATTCTTCCAAAACCAATGTTTTCTCCATTGAAAAATCATTTCTTCAATGGGTACACCCTTAGTTTCTGGCAAGAAGAGGTATACAAAGACAGTCATGATACAGATCCAGCCTGCAAAGAATAGGAAAATCCCATACTTGAAAGTACATAAAAGAGATAGGAAGGCCTGTGCAATTGCAAATGTGAAAAGAAAGTTCACAGAGACTGTTATGGCCTGTCCAGCAGAACGGGTTTCTAGTGGGAAAATTTCACTTGGCACAGTCCATCCAAGAGAACCCCATGACCACCCAAATCCAGCCACAAATAAACAGATAACTGTTACCACCAATGCTGAGAAGCCTTTGGATAGTTGTTTGTTTCCTCCGAACTTTACGCTCAAGATTATGCCAACAGCAACCTGTCAAAAGATAGGACAATATTGTTACTGACGGGTCCAACAGGAAGCAACCCGAAAAGAAAGGCCAAAAAAACTTTCCATAAGCTGCTACTAAACTTTTCTTAAACAGACAATAGTAATTCGAGGGCTTTTCTTCCCAGTGCAACCAGTTGTTGAGATTAAAGAAGGGGTTTGGAATTTGGAACTTTGAAAACAGGTTCGCATGTCCCTGTTACACATGGCATGGCATATGAACTTGGAGTCACTACAAAATCCCTCTTTACAAGCTACTTAATGGATGTGGTCACAACTACTAATTTAATTAGAGAGATTTTACAACCAATTTCCCCCTAACACTTACAGCAATCCCTATCCTTTTAAGAAGTCATACAGGCTTCCATGCCGAATAAAAGAAACCAGGAATACAATTGAAGCATATTTATTCTAGCTTTCCTCTCACTTACTCTGCTCATGTAGGCAAAAACTCAGGATTCCGATTCAACTCTGCAAATGTAAGTGGAACAGGCCACAAAAGCACTCAAGCACAGATAGCAACAATGGTTTCAACCAACCCTTAAAAGAGAAAGCATAATATCGGGAACTTTGTTTCCCTGGTGTAAAAGTGAGGGACTGATGCACTTCCCACAGTTCAAGCCTTATTTTGAACTAATATTCGATTAAAAATCATCAAGTGCATTTGGCTCCTAGAGTTGAAACACAGGAATCCTCCAAAAATATAGTTTTCCTTCATGCGGGCATCCCTAGCTATGGTGAAAACATGGGTGTCTAATAACCCTGGGTTTCACCATCTGAAAAGCCACATACATCGAGGATGTATGCTGACATGCTTGAAAACAAGATGCAACAAAATTAAGAAAGGTCTGCCGTGTGTCAGCTTTGCTCTTACCTGACATGATATCATCACAATACCACCACCAAAAAACAAGGTTCTGCGGCCCAACCTGTCAACAGTTGCAATTGATACCAGGGTGGAAAGTACAAGAACAGCTCCGGTTAAAACAGACGAATACAGGGAAGCATTTGAACCAAAGCCCAAACTGCCGAAAAGAACAGGGGCATAGAACAATATGGAATTGATTCCAGTCAAGATCTGAAACATGGGCAGGCAGATGGCCATCACTAGCTGTGGCCGATTCCTCCTCTCCAAAATATTCCTGAATGGATGTTCGATGGCGTTAGCCAATGCACTTGCATCCAGCATATCCTCATACTCTGCATCTACATGCTTGGTGCCCCTGGTCTTCTCCAGGATAGCGCGGCCTTTCTCTAGATGCCCGCGTTCTATCAGACTGTTGGGAGTCTCGGGAAGGAGGATCCCTCCAATTGTCATGAAAAGTGCAGGAACTGCAGCCAAACCCAGAGAAAGGCGCCATCCCCACGGTGTTATGTTCTGAGTACCGTAATTAACCATATTTGCTGTGAAAATCCCAAGTGTTGTGGCCAACTGGAACAACATATTAAGTCCTCCACGGAGTTTTGGAGGAGCCAGTTCTGAGAGGTACAGAGGAACGGCCTTGACACAAATTCAAACAAAAAAAATTGTTAACCAATTCGTTCAAATTCAACCGAAAAACTTTGTAAACCGAAGCCCTCTGGCGTCCAAACTACCAAAAAGGTCTGCAAACCCTAGTAATTCAGATCCAGATTAAAGGCCTGCAAACCCAATTCGCTCAAAGTCAAACATAAGCTTTGTAACCAAATCATTATAAGTAGAATTAAAAATTCTGTAATCCCGAGTCATTGAAATCCATAAAAATAACTGTTAAACCCAAACGACTAAACCATTGGTTACCCGCAATTTTTTCGGTGAACAAAACGCTTTCAAAATCCCCAAAATCCATACAGGCCTACCTGATTGCCAAAGCCAATTCCGACTCCAAGCATAATGCGCCCAATAATGAGCATGGCCAAATTCACGGCACTGGCGTTCAGAGATGCGCCTATGATAAAACTGATACCTCCGCTGATAATACTGGCCCTGCGCCCATATTTCCTAGTCACAGGAGACGCAAACAGCGAAGCAACGAGGCCTGCAATGTAGAGGGACGAGGTGAACATGGCCAGACCCTGGTTGTTGTACTTGCAATAATCGCTTTGGTGGGTGTTTTGATGTTTATTGCGGTAGACTACAGGGAAGAATTTCTTAAGAAATGGATCCATGGATGTCACTCCACCTGTTATTCACAACACAGCACAGAATTCAATAAATCCATCGAAGCAGATAAGCTTCAATTATTGTCTTCTCATCATTATCAGTTCATAGCATTATTTGCTAATTCAAAATATAAACTGAAACTGAAAATTCTTTGAAAACATTGGGCACAAATACCAGATATGCCGACATCATAGCCGAATATGGAACCCCCAATAGCACCAATAATGCATGCAACAACAACATAGAGCGTTACTCGGCCCTGGTATTGCTGTGCCCTTTCCCGTGACACTCCCACTGCATGCAGAGAACCGCCCGCCATCCTCTACAGAATCAGCCCAGTCGGAAATGGGTTCTAGGAATATACAAAACGGCTCAAAAATGGGATCTGAATCCTAGTGTGCAAATCAACACCTAACGTACAGGAAATCCTACATTTAGTAGTGGACCTACGTGATGGCCATTACCTTTATTGGCGCTGCTACTTGTCGCCCTTTCACAAACAAGGTCCATAAAAGCTCGAATGGGATAGTTTCCTCATCTAGACTTGGCATAGGTACTCTTATTAGGCAGGTCCACATTCCTAGATTTCCAATTTGCTATCAACTTTATCTGTGAAGTAAACCAGGGCAACCAACAAAATCAGTCACAGCAGCCATAGGTCCATAACGGATAGAGAGGCACATAAAGCAGGAAAATGGTGTGAACGGATAAAGTATCCACGCACTAAACATGCCGCGGCCGGCCCGGCTAGAGCACATTAACTCACATGTATTACCTGAAGACTTGGTATTTGATTCCTCCTATCCACCCCGTCTGCCAAATGTTTTTGATTCACATTGACAACGACTTTACAATAGAAAATACCAGTGCAAAATTTCAACGTTATCTCTACTCACCATGGAAGAGAGAAAGAGTCAGTGGACCATGAAAAATAGTGATTTTCAAAGTGACTTATAAACATTGGTTGGTTCGAAATGCATTGACTAAAATATTTCTATATAATTTTTCACCAAATTTTTTTCTAAATTGATATGAATCACAAAATCCTAAACTTGTTAAATGATAAATGTTATTAGATATTCAAATATTTTTCTAATATATTATTGTTCAATATTATATATTTTTTTTTTTAATTTATATTTAACTTTTAAAAATATATATTCTAATCAATTTTATCAAAGTTTTATTTTATACTTTAAAAAATACAATTTAACCATAAACAAAATTCAATTTCATTACAAATTGTATTAATTAAAATTAAAAATATATATTCTAATCAATTTTATCAAAATTTTATTTTATATTTTTAAAAATACAATTTACACATAAACAAAATACAATTTCATTACAAATTGGATTAATTCAAAATTTAATTTCGTAGTAAATTGTATTATTAATTAATATTCTAGACGATAATCATGATTACTCTAGAACTTATTGAACTTTGAAATATTTTTAGAATATATTATTCTTTATAATAACTAATTGAACTTTGAAATATTCTTAGAATATATCTTCCTTTAATATTGTAGATGATAAATATTGTAGTTTAACTAGTCTACATATTTACTTTGAAAATCGTGAAAATTTATGTAAGATTTTGATAAAATCAAGATTTTGGATATTTAAGAAACATGGAGATTTTTTGAAATTTTTTTGGCCAGATTCCGATCACTTTTGACGGTATGTTCAATGCTTCCGTTTCCGTCTCGGTAGAAAACATCATAAACATTTGAGAAAATAATTTCAGCAAAATCACATTAAAAATCATAAACATTGTTTCTATATAACCTTATTGAATATTTAAATATTTTTGAAATATATCATGTTTAATGATGATAAAAGTTATTTGGATATGAGATGTTTTTTAATAAAAATATTAAATATAATAAAAATAAAATTATTAAACAATTTTTTATTATATTGAATTTGTGTTTTTATTAAATATTATATATAATTTTTTTTATTTTTCAATATGAAATTAACTTTATAATGATTTTCTAATATAGCTTTTTTTTGAGGTGGTAGGAGCGGGGAGGAGTTACTCCCAATGTCGATGGGAAAATTGAAATTGAGTATAGTTGGGGGTTAGCCAATTGCGCAAATAATGCAACATAAGCATATGAATTAATGCAAAGGCTCTTTATGGGCAAAGAAGTAAACATCAAAGATTTGGTGGTGTTAAGAGATTCATAGTTGGTTATCCACCAGCCTAGATCCATCTTAACTCTATATCTATCAAGTGCCCAGAGGGATCAAATCTCTCGAGGTGCAAGCCTATTTTTTGAGTGCAAAACTTGAGGAAATGTTTGAACCTCAAGAGATTTGATCCCTCTCGGCGCTTGATAGATCTGGAGTTAAGATGGATCTAAGTTGGTTTTAGTTGTGTGTGGCCAAAGAAAGTCTAACGAACATATGATTAATTTTATCAATAAGATGTAAATTCATCTAATATTAATATAATCATTTTAAATATGCTAAATATGTCTCGGATTAATCCGGTCAATTTACTTTTAAATTTGCTTAGTTACCTCAGTTTGTTGAGATGATAAATATTTTTAATAACTTTAATGATGAAAAATGATGAAATAAAAAATTTGAATGTAAAGTGACATTGTAATAGTGTTGAATGATAGAAAATGTGAATAATAAGAATATTGTCAATTAGAAATAATCTCATTATGATTAATCTCAAACTATTTTCTTCTACTATTTTTATTGTCGCCCTTGCTATTTTGTCATCTTTTCATATCGATTATATGAAAAGGACAGGTTAAATTGTAAACCATTTAAATCTTTAGCTCAAGCTATTTTAGTAAACATCATAACTTGTCTCTCTTTCTCTCTAATATTAATAGGTTGAATTACAATAAAACAAAAGTCAATGTACATAACTTGTGTCTCTTTCTCTCCAATATTAATAGGTTGAATTACTATAACACAAAAGTCAATGTACATAACTTGTCTCTCTTTCTCTCCAATATTAATACGTTGAATTACTGGATCGGTTTCTCATGATAGAGGAGGTAGCGACAAAGATCCCAGCTTTCTGTCAGTGGGTTGGGGAGGAAGGTGATTCTGATCATCTTCCAGTCTTGTTAGAACTTAAAAGGCACCCCAAAAGGCCGGCAACTCCCTTCAAATTTAATCCAACTTGGCTATTGGAGGATTCATATAACACTCTATTTAAAGAAACCTGGAGACTTGTGAGGTTCAATGGGACTAGGGACAAAGCTTATCACTTTATGAAGAACCTAAAACGACTTAAGAAGGCCATGACGGAAGGGGCCAGAGCCAAGAAAATGAAAGAAGATGAAGACCTAATTCAAATAGGGAAGGAACTCAATGAGCTCGAAAGCCCAGAAGCTGATGGATATGAGACACCGGAAAAAAGGGATAGGATCAAGCTGCTGGAAACCGAAAGGAGCAAAATCATTTTACCAAGAGAAGAACAATGGAAATTGAAAAGTAGGGCCATCTCGTTAAGGGATGGGGATGAAAACACTAAATTCTTCGAAAATTATGCAAAAGGAAGAAAAAACTCAAACACCATTTGGTCTTTAAAATTAGAAGAGGGAAGGCATGCAAGAACTTTTGAGGAATTACCATCAATGGGAATAAGACACTTCCAAAATCTCTTTACAGCTCCTTCGGAAGTGTCACTAGCTGAGGTGATCCGGACAGCGCAAGCTTTCCCTCGCTACGCGAATGAGGAGGAATATGATGAGCTTAAGGGGGAAGTCACAAGGGGGGAGGTCAAAAGAATCATAAAATCAATGCCAAAGGATAAGAGTCCCGAACCATATGGTTGGATAGTGGAGCTGTTTCAACATTTCTTCAAGACAATAGGCAATGAATTGACTAAAGTGGTTGAATAATCCATAAGAAAAGGTGCAATTTATGCCCCTTTTAATGCCACCTTCATATCCCTCACTCCCAAGAAGGAAGACCTAGCCTCTTTCGAGGATTTTAGACCAATCTCCTTATGCAACTGTATCTACAAAATTATAGCAAAGGTGATTGCAGTTAGATTGAAGCCTTTGTTATCCATGCATATTTCAAAAGAACAATTTGGATTCTTGGATGAGAGATAGATTCATGAGGCGATAGGCATGGTTCAGGAAACTATTCATAGTATTAAACAAAAAAAAAAGCAAAGGAGCAGTAGTGAAAACTGACCTATCTAAAGCTTATGACAAAATCAGTTGGATGTACCTCTGTATGCTACTCACCCATCTAGGGTTTCAAGTGGACTTTATAAATTGGGTCCTGGGGTGCTTGACAAGTGTCAGATTTGTGGCGCTAATCAACGGAGCGGCATCCCCCTTTTTTCAAGGACAAAGAGGGTTGAGACAAAGTTGCCCCCTATCTCCTCCCCTTTTCCTCCTTGCAGCAGAAGGACTCAGTCAGCTACTTCTAGAAGCCAAAATAAAAGGAGATATTCATGGAGTGGAAGTAGTTGTCAACCTATACAAAACTCATTTATTGTTTGTGGACAACATACTTCTCTTCAGCAATGGGAGAAGGAGTGAAACAAAGGAGCTAAAAAGGATATTGGAACTCTTCCTCAAGGCAACGAGCATGCAAGTGAATAAGGAAAAATTCCATATGTTGTTGGAAGGATTCAATAGAATGGAAGCATTGAATATAGCTGAAGACTTTCCCTTCGAAGAATGGAAGTTAGAAGATAGCTTCAAGTATCTGGGATTCTTCCTAAATCCACACTCATATAAGAAACAAGATTGGTTCTGGATAGTAGCAAAAATAGAATCTGGGATCACTCATTAAACCAATCCTTTTGGCCATACTTGTTTATTGGGCGGCATTAACATGGGTTCTAAAAGGAATCTTGGAAATAATCAGATGAGTATGTAGTCGGTTTCTCTGGGTAGGTTCGAAGGAGGAGTCAGTGTTGACCTAGGTGGCATGGGATAAGGTGGCAAGGCCAAAGGAGCGATGAGGATGGGGAATAAAAGAATAACTGCTTTTGGACCATATCTAGCGACTAAGCTGGGATGGATATTAATAAAGATGGAGAACCTGTGGATAATAGTAGTCAAATGGAAGTACATCGATCCCATTCCTTTGGATGATTGGATCACGAAGCCAAATAAGAAGAAGGGGAGTGCTTCAGTGGTGTGGAAAACTACCCTAGACACCTTCAATATCATAGAACAAGGCCTTTCCTGGAAAGTAGGGAACAGAGAACAAGTCAAGATAGGGAAGGATCCATGGGTGGGGTGCAATGAATGATTTTCACTTTCCCCGGGTCTTATAAACCATCAAGGCATCAGAGGCATTCAACACATAAGCTAGATCTAGAAAAATGGTCACTCCACCATATGGGAACAAGCCTGGCTGTCTGGGACTGACTTAAACCTTAATCACTAATGGAGGGAGGAGTGGCACAACTTCACCAAGGAACTGACCAGGTCTAATGTCAGGCTAAGAGATAGACCAAATCAGCTAGTATGGGCACATGGTCCCACGGGCTCTTACTCTCCAAAACAAGGATATAAATTTCTTATGTCAAGAATAGGATGGGGGACTCAGGAATGGTGGGTTAGCCTCATTTGGAAGCTAAAATGCCCAACCAAAGATCGGATGTTCTTCTGGTACATTCTCAGGAATAAAGTGCCAACTTGGGATATATTACAGAGGAGATACAAGTCAGGCCCAAGGAGGTGCACTTTATGTAAAATGAAGTGGAAATGATCCAATATCTCTTTTTAAAATGCCCGTTCATAAAGGAGATATGGATGGAATCAGGGAGACCGATTTAGATCAGGATGACTTGGGAAGGGGAGTCACTAGCAGAAGTATGGAATAAATGGTGGAAGGATTATCTTGAAGGAAATTTGAGGAATCTACCCCTAATCATAGCCTGGGGTGTCTGGATTGCTCGTAACAACATTATTTTTAAAGAAAAGAACCCCTTGACAGGGCATATCGTTGTAGTATACACAACAATTTACTCAAGTATTCCTCAACCAATTCGGGATGCAAACCCAAGACCCGTAAGAGAGGAACAAATAAAGGAAGGAACCCCATGGGCTTATTTTAATGGGGCATCCGATAAAAATAACAAATGTGGGGCAGGATTAGTGATCCACCTAAATGAGCACATAAGCCTCAAAGCCTTGGTTAGATTGGGGATTGGAACCAATAATTTCATAGAACTTCTTGCCTTAAAACTTTTCCTTTGTTGGCTTACCCACCTGGGCATTCATTCGGTTTAGATCTTTGGGGATTTGATGAATATCATTAAATGGTTCAACAGTGTGAGTAGATGCTAGAACTACATATTATCCCTGTTATTAGAAGAAGCAAAATATTAAAAGTCTTTTTTTAATGATTTTTCTCTGTGTTATATATACAGGGAACGTAATAGCACAACAAACCAGCTTTCTAAAGCGAGTCTACAACAATATATGGACAGTTGGAGGATAGAGGAAGCAGACCGGGATGAGATCCGTGTGTCAGATCAACCACCATATTCATAATGTTGACTCACAAAACTGAATTCGGCATACAATATTTTCTTATGTCATTTTCTTGATTCCTGTCTCAGTTTCTAGTTTACAGCAGTAAACAATATTTTCCTTATATTATTTGTAACTAAAAAACAATATCATCGACTCGGTTAAAAAACTTTTTTAAAATTGTCAACTGAGCTCATTCCTGTTTGGGCTGTTTTCCTCAATGAGGAGGCCCGAGAATGGTTCAAGACATATCTTTTGAGACTCGGGTATATACCAGTTCTCTGAATTTTGCTTTTGCTCTTTTTGGAGATCAAATACTGAAAGCTGATTAATATCTTATTTCGGTTGTTTTCCTCATTGAGGAGGCCTGGGATAAATTGATCAACGAATTTGTTTTAGAAAAATGAGATGGTAGAGTTTGAAGACACTCAAATCACCATCTCAGAACAACTCTATGATTTGAACAAAGTCGTACAGTTTACTGAATGCTTAAGTGCATATACTATGTAACTTTTTATTATCTTAATAAAAAGTTTGATTTTTTCTTTGGAAAAAAATAAGTCAATGTACATTGTCAATAATTTTTTGTGCTTACATTGAAATCAATGCACAATGTTAATTCAATCACTTTAAAATTAATGTATCATCATATATCCAATTACATCAAATCAAAAATCAACATCTACACTAAAATCAATGCATTTAATAAAAGCAATCAAATAAGATTAGAAACCAACATTTACACTGCAATTAGTGCATCTAATGCAAGCAATCAAATAGGATTAGAAATAAGCATTTACACTCAATTCAATGCATCTAGTGTAAGTAAGAAAATAGGATTATAAATCAACATCTACACTGAAGTTAATGCATCTAGTACAAGTAAGAAAATAGGATAATAAACCAACATCTACACTAAAATCTATGCATCTAGTGCAAGCAATCAAATAGGATTAGAAATCACCATCTACACTAAAATCAATGCATTTAGTGAAAGCAATAAAATAGTATTAGAAGTCATCTACATTAAAATCATTGCATCTAGTGCAAGCAACCAAATATTATTAGAAATCAACATCTACATTGAAATCAATGCGTCTAGGACCTACAATCGAAAGAGTTACCGAAACTGAGGGAGCGCGAGAAAACATGTAGAGCTAGGGTTTGTAGCAGAAGTTCAGTGTTGGGCACCATGGAGAGGTGAGAGGGGGGGAGTTCTACTCCCTCCTACAGTCGGGCAGTAGCTAATTGATACAAGAAACCTCTGGAGGCTAAAACGGTGGTTTTAGGAGGAGGGAAACCAAAAAATAGAAGCTCACATGGGCAGGAAAATACACAAGAAGAAGTCAAAAGAGAAAAGCGAATAGAAGGAGAAAATCAGAATGCTGACACTAGAAATCAGATTGGACCTTGTAAGCCTAAGGAAAACATCACACCCCAAGTGGTGTTAGGTGATCCAACGCTACAGGCGCATAGGGAACACATGGAGACTTATGCAGTCATTTGTAAATTCATGGGGTTATGGCCAACAGAGAAGGCTTTATAGGCATGGATAAAGAATCATTGGAAACCTAAGGGGGATATAGATCTACACCTTGGATCCAAGGGTTTCTTTACTATAGTCTTTACAAACATAGAGGATAAAGACAGGGTGTTTGAAGGAGGGCCCTACTTCTATGCTGCTGCAAGCCTCTATATGCAGCCTTGGGTGATGAATTTTGTCCTGGAGCGTGAGACATTCACTTCGGTCCTGGTTTGGGTAAGGCTCTATTCCCTACCTCTGGATTATTGGCAGCCAGAATCATTAAAAGCAATAGGAAATAAACTAGGGCATTTTGTAAAAATATCAGAGGCCACTAAGCGGGGAAAGTATACCTCCTTTGCCCATATATGCGTAGAGATGGACCTCCATGGAGCTCTACCGGATGAAATAATTCTGGAAGTTTTTTATGAAGAATGGGTGCAAGCGGTGGACTATGAGCATGTTCCTTTCAGATGTCGTAAATGCCATGAACATGGGCATCTATTCAGAGACTGCCCCTTAAACAAAATGGAAAGAAGAACTAAAGCTACCTTAGGGAAAGAAACTGAAAGCTTTAACAAAGTGGGGAGCAGAGGTAAAGGAGGGAGAAAGTACCAAAAGAAAAGCAACGAGGAAAAACAGTTAAGTCAGAATAGGTACAAGGTATTAGAAGAAGAAGAGGAGCACGATAAAGCAAACTAGACACTGGAGGACAACCTTGTAGAGAAGGAAAAGGAAGAGAGCATGGAGGATACACATGAAAACAACCAAAAAAAGGAGGATCTGCTGAACACTATGGAACTTGATAGGGACCAAGAGATGACCCCGAGCGAGGTGGGAACAGAGGATCATGAACTGCAGGATATTCTTGATAGGGAGCATCTAGATCTGGAAAAGTTCTTGGAGCAGGGAACCACCAAAGGAATGGATTCGCTACCACAAGAGGAGTTTAATAGAGTGAAACAACTATTCTTATGGAGAACTTAGGCAAAAGGTTCGAGAGTCAAAAGAAACCATGATAGTCAGGACAACAAAGGGGTGAAAACAATGAAGGCAACATCGAGACTAGCTCCTAGGAACCCAGGCAGGAAAAGAGGTAGGAAAAAACAGAATGAGCTACTGATAGAGTGTGGAAAACTCATGATCGATTCAGGTAAGATGAAATACCTAACTAGTTACTCATTTACAAATATTTCTTAATGAAGCTCACAACATGGAATATTAGGGGTCTAGGAAGTAAAAGGAAACAAAGGAATCTTAGCAATAGAATGAAAGAAGAAAAACCAGATATGATTTTCATCTAGGAAACAAAATGTTCAGTAGAAAAAATAAGAGAGATACATAGCAAATGGCTTATCAAATATGAATATCTAGAAGTTAAAGCAGACAAAGCAGCAGGAGGGATTCTCACACTCTGGAACCCTTAGAAACTTGGTATCCTAGATGCTGAAGCATCCAGGAACTATTTATCAGTGGTCATCCAACCTTTGGGGGACAAGGAAGTTTATTTGCTCGCTAATGTTTATGGTCCACAAAAGCTGGAAGATAAACTCAGACTTTTAACCTCTTTGGAGGAGTTAAGAGTAAGACATTTGTGTATCCCCTAGATTCTGGGAGGGGACTTCAATATGATCAGATCTCTAACGGAAAAAAAAGGGGGAACCAGATCACTAGGCAGAGATTCTATAGCATTTCAGAATTTCATAAATAACATGAAGCTTGTAGATACAGAAACAAGTAATGGCATCTTTACCTGGAATAATAAGAGGGGAGGAGCGTCTCAAGTGGCCTCTAAACTTGATAGATTCATTATCTCGGAGGACCTCATCCTCATAGGCCATAACTTAGCAGCAATGATACTTCCTTTTGGAGGCTCGGACCACTGGCCTATTCAACTTGAAGCGTCCTTTATAGGAACTCCAAGAAACAGACCTTTCCGGTTTGAAAACATTTGGCTTACCCATCCTGACTTCATCAGCAATATTGCAAGATGGTGGACACAGGATATGCAAATTCAGGGTACTAAAATGTTCCTTCTGCATCAGAGATTGAAACATGTCAAACAAAGGCTAAAAGATTGGAATAAGAATGAATTTGGCAATATATTCAAAGCCAAAAAAGCAGCAGAACGGAAACTATAGGAAATTAACCAAACCCTCATTACAGAGGGCTTCACCGAGGAGAGTAAGGAAAAAGCTGATTATGTTCAACAAGAATGGGAAGGCTTATGCAAGCAAGAGGAGATTTTCTGGAAACAAAAATCGAGGGTACAATGGTTAAAATAAGGAGAAAGAAATACAAGGTTTTTTCACAAATCTACCATGGATCATAGGTCGCAAAATAGGATTTCAAAAATCAAAGATACTCACGGAAAACAACTCACTACATGCCAAGAAATAGAAATTGTTCTGGTTTAGCACTTCCAAGGCATAGCTGAGGAGCCCCACATAGATAGATCTCAATTTATCAAGGACTTCACAAAGCACATTCCTAAGCTAGTGACAAGAGAAGATAATTATAATCTTAAGAGGCTAATGAATGAAGAGGAAAAAATCCTATTGACTACTTATGTCTGCTCATCTATTTGTGGATAGAATTTTGTAGATCTATTCAACTTTGTGTCCATCTCCTCCCACAATGTAAATCCATAGTGAACATAGAAATATTGTGTCCCTGTTCGAAATGATGCTCCTTGGTATCCCAAAGTGCACCCAAACATGTCCAAAGAATAAGTTTCACTGCTTCTTTCCCACTGATGGTATTTTTAGAAGGCATTAGAACACCCATCTTATTGAACCTATCAACTACCACGAACATGTAGTCACGTCCCTTATTGGATGTTGGTAAACCTCCCACAAAGTCCATGGAAATGCTTTCCCAAGGATGAATGGGTACATGTAAGAGATGATATAGACCCTATTTCCTATTGCTAGGCTTGTTGGTACAACAAATCATGCATCCTCTTATGAACCTAGCTACCTGCTCTTGCATCTTGGGCTAATACACATACCTTTGCAAGTTGGCGATGGTCTTCCCTACACCAAAGTGCCCTGCAGCCTTGGAGGTGTGAGCCTCTCTAATCAACCGCAATCATTCACCTTTAAAAACACATAGCTTATCCAACCTATAGAGTAACCCATCTTGGAGATCTTAGTCAACAATGTTGTCGTCATCATGTTCATGCCTATGACTTTGAAACTATTGAAACACTTCCTTGAAGTCCTCATCCTCTGAATATGCCTCCTGTATCCATCATGGGTGAATGGATCCATGCGCATAAGAGTCCCCAAAGATGTGATCTTTGATGTGGGTGTCATTGAAAGAATGTTTACCAACCCTTTTGTGTTGCCCTTCCTATACTTGATCACCAAATGGAATTGTTGTAGAAACCCCATCCACTTGTAATTCCTGGTCTTTTGTAGCTTAATCTAGGCCTACAGGTACTGTAGTGGCCGATGATCTATCTGGATTATTTTCTCCTTTCCCATCAGATAGTGCTTCCACTTCTCCACAACTTTCATCAGGGCATATAACTCCTTTCATAAGTAGGGTAGTTAAGAGTTGCCCCATGAAATACTTTAGAATGGTTGCATACAAGACTTCCTCCCTACATTAAGACCACTCCCATAACATACCCACTCACATTTGTCTCCAATTCAAGGGTTGCTGCAAGTTTGGTGATATTAGAACTAGTGCTTGAATGGTATTCTTCTTTATATCCTCGAAGGCACTCTGCTGACCCTTTCCCCACTGGAAATTCTTACCACTTGTTGTTATGACATGGAACAGTGCTTCTACCACTGAAAATTAGGCTATAAATTTCCTCAAGTACAATGGTTCCTCAAAGAAACTCCTAACCTCAAAAACCTTAGTAGGCACCGACCATTTCATGATGGCCTCCATCTTGGTGGTATCTATATTTATCTCTCCTCCACCTAGAACATACCCCAAATACACTAAATACTATTATGAAAACTCACACTTCTTAATATTTGCTAGTAGTTAGTCCTTCTTTAATGTCTCCAACATCTATGTCAAATGTGATATTTGCTCCTCCCAGGTAGCATCGTATACCACTATATAATCCAAATAGTAAATAATAAATGAATATATAAAGGGGAGAAATACATCATTCATTAATTGTATAAATGTAGTTGGCTCATTACATAGGCCAAATGGCATGACTAACAACTCGTACAAACCTTTCCTAGTTTTGAATCCAGTCTTCCAGGCATTTTCTTCTCTAGCTCAAACCTAGTGATATCTAGACTTTAATTCCAATTTGGTGAAGTATTTTTCTTGTTGTAACTGATCCAGTAGATCATCTATCCTTGGAAGGGGATACCTATTCTTGAGTGTGATTTTTTTCAATTCCATGTAATCTATACACATCCACCAAGTTCCATCCTTCTTTGGCACAATTATGATGGGTCACACACATGGTGATGTACTCAGTTGAATGACACCCTATTTAGTAGTTGTTGCAACCTATTTCTTCACCTCACTTACTTCTATTAAAAACTTCATGTACAACCCAATTTTTGGAAATTGGGAGTCCAATAATAGGTAGATCTAGTGCTCCACTTCCCTCTTAGGTGGTAACCCTTTAGGCTCTCAGAACAAATCCTTGCATGCGCATAGAAACTCTTCCAATTGTTGTTTCTATTTCTTAGTACACCCCTTCAAGGATTCCTTACCTCTTACTGACTCGTCTACATATTAATTTTATCTTAAAAAAAATAAAACATACTTCTTACTGGAATTGATCAATTTCTTGGATTGGTTGGTACTTACTAGCGAAATTTTTGATTTTCCTTTGTGCACATTGATGGTGACCAATTTTCCATCCTTAACGAGCTGATATTGTTTGCCTCTATGCATGAATATTTCATCTCACATGTACATGTAGGGACTCCGAAACACGAATCCACATACATCAAAGGGAACCACATCTAGTTCTACCTTATCAATAAAATAAACACTGACAACAAATCTAAATTTGGTTAGTTACCTCCAGCTTTGGATCCTTTTTTACCCATACCGGTGGATATGGGATTGGATGATCATGAACTTCCAATCCCAATTTGTTGACCAACTTTCCTGCGATACTGATTCAAACAAAGCATCAGTATGCCTTCTTGACTTGTATCTTTATATGAAAGAGTTTAGTCATTTCTTTCTCTTCCTATTGTTGAAGGCTACTCAGATTCACCTCCTTCTACATTGACGTATAAACAATCTTCTCATCCATTTCTAATATGGTTTCAAATTGGTTGCTCTAAACAATGGCCATGATATTATTCTTCTTATTGTCCTTGTTTTTGTTCCCGGGTTAACCTATGGATGCAACTGCCAACACTTATCCTTTGTATGGTCGTAAATATCGTAGTGGTTGCTAGGATCTTTTCACTGATGTGCGATGACTATCATATTTTTATCTTTTCCCCCTTTCTTCTTCTTCTTCCCCTCCTTTGAAGTGCCTTGTTGCTCCTTCTACTTCAATGCACTTAGTTGTGATTTCTTTAGGCCTATGTTCTCCAAGTACTGTGTTTGTACATAAGCCTTACCCACTAATCTTGGCTTGAACAACATCAGTTGCCATCGCATATGGTAGTGTAGACCCCAAAATACATTTGAGTTCTTTAGGGAGATACCAAACAATATGACCATCTTTTTGAACTTTGTCATGTACTCCTACACGATTTTCCCCAACTTTTTCCTGAAGTAGTGCCACCAAATCCATTGTTCCTCTACATACCCAATAAGGTAAAACTATGAATTAATGAGAGTTTTAAATTCCTCCCTCTTAGCCATTAGAGGATCTCACTCCAACCTCAGGGTCTCTGTGTGGCTTTCCCACCAAGTCAAGGAATGACCCTCTAATTTCAGCCGCATAAATGAAATCTTATGTTCTTCCTTAATGTGGTGGACACTAAAATTCACTTCCAGTTGCTGCAACTGGTGATTTATAATTAGAGCATTGATCTCATTGTGGTACAACTTGATATCAACCTTCACTTCCATTTTAAACAGGGATTGCGAAGGATTCATGATACTCGAACTAGGTTGATCTTTTTCAGGTCCTTTCTTTGCCTGGTTCTATATTTCTTCCTAATATCCCGATCCCCACTATGATTTCTCCTTTGCATTAGAATGCCCATCTTCTCTAAATATCCTACGCTTATTTCTCAGGGTTGTCACGAGGATATTTACATTATGATTTATATCCACTTCTTGTTATTCTAGTTGCAAAAATCTCTCCTTTGCAAGATCGTAAGGGTTATTCATATATTTGTTGGCCACAATTATACTTTTATGAATTTTGGCCCAGTTAATATAGATACCCTGCAAATATCCATGATATACCCAAAGAAAATCTAGCTCTGATACCAATATGATTTGTAAACTATCGTGGATATTCCACTAGATAGTTCATCGCAACAAATCGTAAAAATCTAGAATCTACACTATTACAATTGCATTTCTATTTAGATATATAGATATATAGATTATTGTTAATAAAGTATGCATGTGATTTAAAATTATGAAGAAAATTAGAGAATAATGAAATAAAATATCACACACATACTTGACACAAGATATGACCTGCGAAACCCTTTTGAGATAAAAACCCAATGAGAAGGTGAGGCTTCTATACTCTCTTTCTCTAGGTATAAAATTTTTGAGTACAAATAAGCATGGCATGTGGCCTGTGGGCTACTAGAATACATAAATCCTTTCTATGTGCTCTATCTCCTTTCCCTCTTGACTAGTTTTACTCAGCTATGGAAAAAATGCACTCGAAATAATGGAACCTTTTTTCTTCATAGTGGCCTAGTTATAACACAACCCAATAGCCTAGTAGTGGTTAGTTTTGACTACCTAAACTCTTAACTAAAGCTACAATATAGATTCTTCTACATCATAATCATGTGACTAGCCCTTTTTTCATGAATAAGGGGGGCTGACATGACATCCTCTCTAGTTATGGTGGTGAAAACAAGAAGGTCAACCTCTGAGTGACATAACTTTTGTGTACATACTCAATTGATGTGATTATTTCATTGTTGGAAAGGTCTATGTGTGTAGATTATGAGAAAAAGGTGTGGCACTAAATTGGGAAATTTTTACCCCCAAAAAATGTCGTTTGATGCCTCAAAATGTTGCCGAAAGGTTTCATACCCCAATTTTCCACACTGGGTCCCGTTGGTAAAAACGGTCCTATGAGCTAATTCCACCACTTTTTCCACTCTAAAAGCATCAATATGGATGAAAAACAATGTAGTGATCCAATCCAGATTACAATATTTCTAGAAAATCATGGGAAAAATGAAAGAGTTTCAAAATTTTTTTATAACGTAATAACCCCAAAATTAAAGTCAATACACTTTCTCATATCCTCATAAAAAAAACATTTCCACCATTGAGATCACAACTATGCTTAGGTGCTTATTTTACAAGAGCAAGGTAAACAACATGGAAAACAAGAAGCTCTCCAAAATTGCTTTAAACTCTAGTCAAAATCACCAATAACTCAGAGTATAATACAAGGATACTAAATCTCCCCTAAATCATTAGGGAATGTAAGAAGGTGTCATTTCGTATGATACCAATAGTATTAAAAATATTTTATTATATCTAACTGAAGAAAATCTATTATGCTAGAAAATATTAGAGGATTAAATAAATTAAGATAATAAAAAGATGCAGTGATGTAGGGGCATCAATCAAATTTTTACTTAGATTTCTAGGAAGTCAAAAGAATCTTTACAAGAGGTGTTGGTTGCCCAATTTTCTCATTTTGTTGTGTGTATATTATGAGGAATAAAATTAAGTTTTAATCATTTTTGTTAATGAGTTTGAAAAGTCTCAAAGAATTCAATCTTAAAGCCAAAATGGGGCCATTCGATCGAGTTTCCATGGATATGAACAAACCCAAGTATGTGTTTATGTTAGATTTGAGTGTTAATGAAGGTTGTATTTTGTGGGTCATTAACATTTGCAGCATGACCTGTGTTTCTTATCTAATTCTCGTAATCCCCTGTGAAATTTTCTCTGAAAAAAAAGAAGAAAATGATCGAGGAAAAAGGATGAAATAATTTCTTACTGGAGGCTAAGACAGACCCAATCCAAACAATTGTTGTAAATTGAATCTCCAGCTCAAGGGTTTGAAAAGGATGAGACTCGTTAGTTGATAGGGCGATAACTAGAATTAATTTTCGTTGATTGAAATATGTATCTCGAATATCGGTGTCGTGAAATTTTAAAGGTTGCAAGGGTTGTCTTGTTAGAAAAGGCTAAGACCAAGATTTGAGCATGTGGACGTAAGCCTGAGTCATATGCTTGTCCCACCAGAGTTAGGGATAGCACCGAAGCTGCCAAGCGAAACATAATTCAGGCCTATAATTTGGGGGTTTTAGACTCGGTCTGAAGGAATAAGACTAAGGAGCCAACGTTGGGTTTAACAATTAAAACAACCACATACATATAATTTATAATATTGGCTTGCATCAATTGGTCAACACTAATATAGAAAATCAAAAGTATATCTCAGGTTTGACTAGCCCAAAGAAGTGGATCAATATTGCTAAAATAATAATAAACTCTCACAAGTTGCATAACAAAAATCAACATTGTAAAATTCTCAAAATATCTTGAGATGAAAGAATATGTCCTTTTTGTGATATTAAGAGGGTTGAAGATGAGAAGGTTTCACTTTTAAAGTTTCTTGGGGGAACTTAAAGTAAATCAAAATTTCAAAATATGTGTCACAATATTAACCTTCATAATCTTATAAGTCATCAAAATTATAGTGACATTAAAACCATTTTCTCAATATTTTTCATGCACGCGATTTTTTTTAGAAAGTCGAAATAGTTACTTTAAATATTTTTTAAAATTTGATAAACCTCTTATTTTAATAGATGTTAATAATAATTATTAAAATATTTAAAAATATATTATGAAAAAATGTTAATACCTTTTTTTGCTAAGTTATAAGCCTTTGTAATACACTTGTACAAAAATTACATGCAGGGGAGCTCTGAGGCCCAACTAAGTCAAGAAAGTGAAAACATAGGAGGAAACATTTTCCTAAAAAGGGGAAACCAGATGTAGAAAATATTTGCATCATTACATACAAAATCAAAGGGAAAGGAACCTAAAGAGAACTAAGACACTCTCTGGTGGCTACATATAAAACTACCTGAGAGTAGTGCTTTGCTTGACGAATGCTTTGGAGGGTTAAGTTCCCAAACAATTGGGAAAGGCTCATAATAATATTTTTCATCAAGAAGGAGGTTCCCCATGGAAGTATGCTGATCGGACATCACTGGTTGCACTCTTTGCTGGGAGGTGGTGCGACACTATGGCTATTGACATAGCCACCTTTACTACTTGAGGGACCTGTTATCACTCAAAAGTTTCCCTTGGTTGTGAAATGAAACTCACTGAGGAAACCTCCAGACCGCTTCGAGATTAAAATTTGGCCCTTCAATCTTGAGAGGGATTTTTCCTTAACTCTGCCACTCAAGGTCCCGCTAGCAGTAGTTCATTAAGCTCATTGGCCAGATTTGGTTTGGAAAGAAATGTAAGGGACCATTCGACATGGAGTTTTTGACATAAAAATATCCTAACTACAAGTTGTATGAACACATTTGATAGAGGAAAGATAACTTTAGGTTTCTTAGACCAATCATAACTAAGATATTGTAGAATATAGTAGAGAGTAAACTATTGGATAGTTGCCATTATCTGGATGGACGGTGGCCTAGTGAAGGCATCTGCAAGTGTGTTGTCATTGATGTCAATAGTCATGATGGGGAGATGTTTTGGGAAGTGGGAATTTCCTAAATGTTGGCAGGAGTGTTGGCATTGATTTCAATCAGACTAGCTTGGAAGCTTGTCGCAGCAGATGTTGAATAGATTGGAAGCTTGTCGCAACAGATGTTGACTAGCTTGTATGCTTGTAGCAACAGATGTTGGCAGTGATGTCCTAGGAGGAATCCTATGGATGTTGATGGCTTAGAAGGATTCCTATGATAGCTGCAAGATTTAGGTAGAGAACCATCATAGCATCAGACTTAGTGGAAAATCCATAAAATGATGACTACTGTGTTAGCTAGGAGGAATCTCATGGTAGCTGCAAGCTTCATGTAGGAAATCATCACAGTAGCAGGATTATTGGAGAAGCGATAAAATGATGATTAGAGTGATGGAACAGATGGAAGTACATGATAGTTGCAGGCTTCATGCAAAGGACCACCATGGTGGGTGTGATTCCAGTTGTCTGGAGAGTCAAGGAGCAAAATAATGTCAGATATATTGGAGGAATATTAGAGGAGGCAAATGGGCTCAAAGACTACATCAGACCCTCTCCATTGGAAATTTCTCTGGAAGAGCTTTCTAACGATATGTGGAATTCCAAAAATGGACTCCTGGTTCAAAAGTTATGGCATGATGAAGTCCAATGGCTGAAGCCTTAGGAAGGAATATCAGAGGTCTGATATATGGAGATTGCATATCGGAGGTCCGGCGACATCGGAGGTCCGACAACATCGGGCATATTGGTGATCACACATCGGAGCATCAGGCATATCGACGATCGCACATCGGAGAATCAAGCATATTAGCAATTGCAACATCAGAGCATTAGAGATATCGATGATTGCATATCAGAGGAGATCGAAACATCAGCCATCGGAGGATCAAAACTTCTAGAAGTGAAAACCTTTAAAAAGTTGTGATATTGTTAAAAGTTCCAATAGTGTTAAAAACTGCCGGGGAGCACCGATAAGGATTAACAAAGGATTTCATCGCAAAAAAAAGGTGGGCGAGCCCTTTTTTTTATCTCCTCTAGTAGGACACATGGAAGGATATGATTGGCTCTGATCAGGACACATGGCAACATGTGATTGGCTCTGATAAGGAGAAATGGAAACGTCTAGTTGGTTCTGATAAGGTAAGTGGCAGTTGACGTCAACATGATGTGGTAGTATGGTAGGACACGTGCAAACATATTCAACCATATTGGGTGGTCTAATGGACTATAACTAGGTGACACGTGTCATCTCTAAGGAGTCGCAATGTGGCAGTGATGACGTGATATTGGAAGTCGACGATCGAAGGATTGAAAATATCAGAACTCCAAAGCTAAATCCCCGATCTTTAACTTTCGATGAGAGGGGCTCTGATATTTGGCTAGCACATGGTCATGAAGAAACTAATAGAGCCAAGGGCGTAGAGCAAGGCTTAGCACCTAAGTGTTGTGGAGCATATTGGAGGTTGTAGATTTTGGAACTCTGCCTTAAATGAGTTATTGAAAGAGTTCCAATAAGAAAAGCTTCCGATGTTGTTGGTGCTTCGTCATGAACCCCAGAAAACCAAGGGCGCAAAGCAATAACACAAGGAGAAAGCCCTCCGACAGGATGCTAAAGGACTTAGCACCTAAGTGTTATATCGACGGACAAAGGCAACGGTCCTATGGTGGAGATGTTGTTGGGTGTGGAGCCTGATTATCTTCTTTATTCAGAGGTATCACCATGTTGGACCCAATTTCGTAATGTGGTGGAAACGTCACTCATCTGTGTGCACCGCCAAGGGGGTCCAGGGGGGTGATGATAATTATTTGGAGCCCCCCCGATGGGGGATCAGGCGCAGCGCCCCTGAAGCTAAAAATAAATGTAAAATTTCCTTGTAAAATGTTGTAATTTCATAGTCAATATGGGCCGTTCATTAGGTGGAAATCTGACCATAGAAATTATGTTTAATTTAAGTTTTTTGCCCTAGAAGGCAACCTCTTGCTATATATGAGGGAATTGTATTGCATCCATGTAGATCTGTATTAGGAGTGAGAAAGAGAGAGGAGATTGTGTGAGAGCGAAGAGGGAATTACAACGGATCTGCTGTAGGTTGTATCTCTTCATTTTGCTGGATAATATAAAAGGAAGGATTGGCTGTTTCTCCGTGGAAGAAGCCCAAATTGGGCGAACCACGTATATCTGTGTCTCTCTTTTTTTATGTGCTTATTTTACTACAATATTTTATGTTTTCCATTGCTCTGTAATATATAATTTTCTAACAGATGCAATAAGGAGCTAAGAAGAAGGGGCTAAAGGGCAATCAGAATATTGTAATATCGTAACATCTTCTTAATAGAGTTACGAGATGTTTGGGCTCCGATATTGCACTATGGTGTAAAAGCTCTGATATAGTAGCACAAAGGAGTATTGAAGGTTGGATGAGTTGACAACTGAAGAGTAAATGAGTGCAAAGGAGTTGGTCGCTGGAATAAATGGCGACTGTCAAAGATCAACAGAAAACTATGATACAAGGCAACAAGGACAATGGTCCACAGAGAAGCCATGCCAAATTACAACCAGGCAGTACTGTGAAACCATGAATAAGCATGGAGAGCCTAAGTGATAGGAGAGTTGCTCACAGAGAGGATTGTTGTTGATGGAATGTGTAGGTGGAGTGAGAATTCATTCTTAGTATGGGGAAACTGTCAAAGTGCCCATTCTCATGGTTAATGTAGTGGTAGTATCCAAGTCAGACGCAATAGTAGAATGAAGGGCCATGTCAAGGTACACTCACATAGTGTGAATGTAGGACAAAGTGACAGGATAGATTTGGGGGTAGTAGAGGAACAAAACCCAAGAGCTGAGATGAGAAATGTGGGGGGAAAGTAGTATAGTTTATAAAGAGATAAGTGGAAAAATCTCTATGTGAGTGCACTACTGAGTAAGGTTGAGAGATAACCTATTCTATAGAGAAAGGCTGAGAGTGCTTATGAAGAGGTAAGAGACATCAAGACCTGCGTTGCTGTGAGTAAGGAAATTTTTTTCTTGTGCGTTGTGTGAAAGGTGTAGTTGCATGTGCTGCTGTGAGTAAGGTTGAAGTCACTTGTGATGTGTAAGAAAGGTCGAAAGTGTTTGTGCTGTGAGAAAGGCCGAAGGTGCTTGTGCAGAGAGTTGAGCCTGTGTTGTACAGAGAAAGAAGTTCGAGAGTTGTGTGTGTTCCTTGGAGAGAAAAAGGCCGAGAGCTTAATGATTTCTTATGAAGAGAAGAGAACAGAGTTGTGAGGACTGCGATGAGTGACTGTTGTTGAGCAGATCAGTGGGCTGCTGCAGAGTGAGCAATGTGAGCAGAGAGAACAAAGTTGATATTAGGCAGAGTGGCTGCCAAATTACAGAGAACATATAGTTCCTATTTGAGTGTGGGTTGGTGCTTGCATATAGGAAGTTGGCGCTTCCATCTCTAGTGGGATCTTGAGAAATATTGGGGGTTGGTGCCTCCTGCAAGTTGGTTTGAAAAAATCTAAGGAGCTACAAGTTGGTACTTGCAAAAAATCAGTGAGGTTGGTTCGTCACATGGTGCTTCTAATAAGAAGGACAGGTGTCTACAAAAAGAGGGAGTTGGTGCTTCCTGCTAGTCGATACTATTAAACAATAAAAGGGAGTTGGTGCTTTTTGTGAGTGGGTGCTCACAAAATAGATTGATGTAATAAAGTAGGTACTCTTATTTTACATCAATAACAATAACAAGCTTGGTAGTTTTTTCCCGAAAGGGTTTCCATGTAAGACTTTGTGTCTCATGTATATGATTCTCATGGTGTGTATGCTTGTATGTTGATTTCATAATTCTTCTCATTATATGGATGGTTTCCATATATTAGATGTTAATAATAATTATTAAAATATTTAAAAATATATTATGAAAAAATGTTAATACCTTTTTTTGCTAAGTTATAAGCCTTTGTAATACACTTGTACAAAAATTACATGTAGGGGAGCTCTGAGGCCCAACTAAGTCAAGAAAGTGAAAACATAGGAGGAAACATTTTCCTAAAAAAGGGAAACTAGATGTAGAAAATATTTTCATCATTACATAAAAAATCAAAGGGAAAGGAACCTAAAAAGAACTAAGACATTGTCTAGTGGCTACATAGAAAACTACCTTGAGAGTAGTGCTTTGCCTGATGAGTGCTTTGGAGGGTTAAGTTCCCAAACAATTGGGCAAGGCTCATAATAATATTTTTCATCAGGAACGAGGTTCCCCATGGAAGTACGCTGATCGGACATCACTGGTTGCACTCTTTGCTAGGAGGTGGTGCGACACTGTGGCTATTGACATGGCCACCTTTACTGCTAGAGGGCCCTGTTATCACTCAAAAGTTTTCCTTGGTTGTGAAAGGAAACTCACTGAGGAAACCTCCAGACAACTTCGAGATTAAAAGTTGGCCCTTCAATCTTGAGAGGGATTTTTCCTTAACTCTACCACTCAAGGTCCCTCTAGTAGTAGGTCATTAAGCTCATTGGCCAGATTTGGTTTGGAAAGAAATGTAAGGGACCATTGGACATTGAGTTTTTGACATAAAAATATCCTAACTACAAGTTGTATGAACACATTTGACAGAGGAAAGTTAACTTTAGGTTTCTTAGAAAAATCATAACTAAGATATTATAGAATATAGTAGAGAGTAAACTATTGGATAGTTGCCATTATCTGGATGGATGGTGGCCTAGTGAAGGCATCTACAAGTGTGTTGTCATTGATGTCAATAGTCATGCTGTGGAGATGTGTTGGGAAGTGGGCATTTCCTAAATGTTGGTAGGAGTGTTGGCATTGATGTTAATCAGACTAGCTTAGAAACTTGTCACAACAGATGTTGAATAGATTGGAAGCTTGTCGCAATAGATGTTGACTAGCTTGGATGCTTGTAGCATCAGATGTTGGCAATGATGTCCTAGGAGGAATCCTATGGATGTTCATGGCTTAGAAGGATTCCTATGATAGTTGCAAGATTTAGGTAGAGAACCATCATAGCATCAGGCTTAGTGGAAAATCCATAAAAATGATGAATACTATGTTGGCCAAGAGGAATCTCATGGTAGCTAAAAGCTTCATGTAGGAAATCATCACAGTAGCAGGATTATTGGAGAAGCGATAAAATGTTGATTATAGTGATGGAACAGATGGAAGTACATGATAGTTGCAGGCTTCATGCAAAGGACCACCATGGTGGGTGTGATTCCAGTTGTCTGGAGAGTTAAGGAGCAGAATAATGTTAGATATATTGGAAGCATATTAGAGGTAGCGATGGGCTCAAAGACTACATCAGACCCTCTCCATTGGAAATTTCTCTGGAAGATCTTTCTAACGATATGTGGAATTCCAAAAATTGACTCCTAGTTCAAAAGTTATGGCATGATGAAGTCCAATGGCTGAAGCCATAGGAAGGAATATCAGAGGTTTGATATATCAGAGATCGCATATCGGAGGTCTGGCAACATTGGAGGTCCAGTAACATCAGGCATATCGGCGATCACACATCGGAGCATCAGACATATCGACGATTGCACATCGGAGCATCAAGCATATTAGCGATCACAACATCAGAGCATCAGAGATATTGACGATTGCATATCAGAGGAGATCGAAACATTAGCTATCGGAGGATCGGAACTTCTAGAAGTGAAAACCTTTAAAAGGTTGTGATATTGTTAAAAGTTCCAATAATGTTAAAAATTGTCAGGGAGCGCAGATAAGGATTAACAAAGGATTTCATCGCAAAACCAAAGGTGGGCGAGCCCTTTTTTTATCTCCTCTAGTAGGACACATGGAAGGATATGATTGTCTCTCATAAGGACACATGGGAACATGTGATTGACTCCGATAAGGAGAAATGGAAACATCTGGTTGGTTTTGATAAGGTAAAGTGGCAGTTGACATCAACATGATGTGGTAGTATGGTAGGACACGTGCAGACATATTCAATCATATTAGGTGGTCTAATGGGCTATAACTGGATGACACGTGTCATCTCTAAGGATTCGCAATGTGGCAGTGATGGCGTCATATTGGAAGTCGATGATCGAAGGATTGAAAATATCACAACTCCAAAGCTAAATCTCTGATCTTAAACTTTCGATGAGAGGGGCTTTGATATTTGGCTAGCACATGGTCAAGAAGAAACTAATAGAGCCAAGGGCGTAGAGTGAGGCTTAGCACCTAAGTGTTGTGGAGTAGATTGGAAGTTGTAGATTTTGGAACTCTGCCTTAAATGAGTTATTGAAAGAGTTCCAATAAGAAAAGCTTTCGATGTTGTTGGTGCTTCGTCATGGACCCCAGAAAACCAAGGGCGCAGAGCAATAACACAAGGAGAAAGCCCTATGACAGGATGCTAAAGGACTTAGCACCTAAGTGTTATACCGATGGACAAAGGCAACGGTCCTATGGTGGAAATGTTGTTGGGTGTGGAGCCTGATTATCTTCTTTATTCAGAGGCATCGACACATTCGACCCCATTTTGTAATGTGGTGGAAACGTTGCTCATCTATGTGCATCGCCAAGGGGGTCCAGGGGGGGTGACGATGATTATTTGGAGCCCCCTCAGTGGGGGATCAGGGGCAGCACCCCTGAAGCTAAAAATAGATGTAAAATTGCCTTGTAAAATGTTGTAATTTCATAGTCAATCTGGGACGTTCATTAGGTGGAAGTATGAATATAGAAATTATGTTTAATTTAAGGTTTTTTTCCCTAGAAGGCAACCTCTCGCTATATATGAGGGAATTGTATTGCGTCTATGTAGATCTATATTAGGAGCGAGAAAGAGAGAGGAGATTGTGTGAGAGTGAAGAGGGAATTTCAACGGATCTGTTGTAGGTTGTATCTCTTCATTTTCCTGGATAATATAAAAGGAAGGACTGGTTGTTTCTCCGTGGAAGAAGCCCAAATTGGGCGAACCATGAATATCTGTGTCTCCCTTTTTTTATGTGTTTTATGTGCTTATTTTTCTACAATATTTTATGTGTTCCGTTGCTCTGTAATATATAATTTTCTAACAGATGCGATAAGGAGCTAAGAAGAAGGGGCTAAAGGCCAATCAAAATATTGTAATATCATAACATATTCTTAATAGAGTTATGAGATGTTTGGGCTCTGATATTGCACTATGGTGTAAAAGCTCTGATATAGTAGCACATAGGAGTATTGAAGGTTGGATGAGTTGATAACTGAAGAGTAAATGAGTGCAGAGGAGTTGGTCGTTGGAATAAATGGCGACTGTTAAAGATCAACAGAAAACTATGATACACGGCAACAAGGATAATGGTCCTTAGAGAAGCCATGCCAAAATACATCCAGGCAGTACTGTGAAACCATGAATAAGCATGGAGAGCCTAAGTGATAGGTGAGTTGATCATAGAGAGGATTGTTGCTGATGGAATGTGCAGGTGGATTGAGAATTCATTCTCAGCATGGGGAAACTGTCAAAGTTCCCATTATCATGGTTAATGTAGTGGTAGTGTCCAAGTCGGACGCACCAGTAGAATGAAGGGCCATGTCGAGGTACACTCACATAGTGTGAATGTAGGACAAAGTGACAGGATAGATCTGGGGGCAGTAGAGGAACAAAACCCAGGAGCTGAGATGAGAAATGTGGGGGGAAAGTAGTATAGTTTATAAAAAGATAAGTGGAAAAATCTCTCTGTGAGTGCACTACTATGTAAGGTTGAGAGATAACCTGTTCTATAGAGAAAGGCTAAGACTGCTTATGAAGAGGTAAGAGACATCAAGACCTGCGTTGCTATGAGTAAGGGAAAAATTTTCTTGTGCATTGTGTGAAAGGCGTAGTTGCATGTGCTGTTGTGAGCAAGGCTGAAGTCTCTTGTGATGTGTAAGAAAGGTTGAAAGTGTCTATGCTATGAGAAAGGTTGAAGGTGCTTGTGCAGAGAGTTGAGCTTGTGCTGTACAGAGAAAGAAGTTTGAAAGCTGTGTGCGTTCCTTGGAGAGAAAAAGGTCGAGAGCATAATGATTGCTGATGAAGAGTAGAGAATAGAGTTGTGAGGACTACGATGAGTGACTATTGTTGAGCAGATCAGTGCCTTGCTGTAGAGTGAGCAATGTGAGTAGAGAGAATAGAGTTGATATTAGCCAAAGTGGTTGCCAAATTACAGAGAACATATAGTTCCTATTTGAGTGTGGGTTGGAGCTTGCATATAGGAAGTTGGCGCTTCCATCTCTAGTGGGATCTTGAGAAATATTGGGGGTTGGTGCCTCCTGCAAGTTGGTACTTGCAAAAAATTAGTGAGGTTGGTTCATCACATGGTGCTTCTGATAAGAAGGATAGGTGTCTACAAAAAGAGGGAGTTGGTGCTTCTTGCTAGTTGGTGCTATCAAACAATAAAAGGGAGTTGGTGCTTTTTGTGAGTGGGTGCTCACAAAATATATTGATGTAATAAAGTAGGTACTATTATTTTACATCAATAACAACAACAAGCTTGGTATTTTTTTCCCGAAAGGGTTTCCATGTAAGACTTTGTGTCTCATGTGTATGATTCTCATGGTGTGTATGCTTGTATGTTGATTTCATATTGCTTCTCATTATATGGATGGTTTCCAAGTTTGAATCAGAAATGTTAATTGGAATAAAAAGTTTAAAATTAGCCTTAATACTAATTCACCCCCCTTTTTAGTATTATCATTTGTTTCCAACAATTAGTATTAGAGCCAAGTTCCTTCAGGAATAGATTAATTGCTAGAAGTTAGATCAAAGGGAAATAATGGATAATTGACCTTGTCTAACAACATAAGGAGTTCCATTTCTATACAGATCAGGCCATGAGCTCTGGTATGAAATCTAGAAGGTTAGAATGGAAGCCTATTTGATGTATGTGGACACTGAGATGTGTTTCTCTGTGGCGTATAGAGAAAAGAATAAGCATAATGAAAAATCCAAGGAGGTCATCATGAAAGGGATATATAGACAAATGCTGATAAAGTGAGGCATTTTCAGTCAATAAAGGCAGTGTCCAATGTTTGTATGCTGGAGATAGCCATGTGGGTCAAGAAAAGTCTCAGGAGCCCTGCTACTATAACAATGAACTAGAAGATGGATAAGCTGTTGCTTATCACACTCATGTTGATGATGAAGATGTCTCAAAGGAGAGACCACGCTGCTAAGAAGGTATGCTATTTATTTTTGAAAAATGTAAAGAAATAATTCATTCATTATCTAGATGTTAATGTGAATCACTTGAAGATAGAGATAGCCATGCATCTAGTAGTTGTAATGAAGATAGATCTATTTTAGTAACAATATAAAATAAGGGATCCCCTGAAGGAGAAGAGATTATATCCCATGGAGAGAATAGGGGTATCACCTTAGACCTATGGAAGACTCCATGGACACAGAAATGGGCTTAGGTCTCTATGATAACTCAACTAGCACCTCTGATAGTGAAGAAATAAACCTAAATGAAAGGATATTTTTTAGAAAGAGGTTGATCTCTGCTCTAAAGGAGATCAAGGACCTATCAAAGGAAAATCTCAAGGAAGAGGAGCAACTGAAAATTTATGAGCTTGAGAATGAAAGGTTGAGAAAAATATTAGTTGATCTAAATGCTCAATAAGAGGAGGCTAGCAGACTGAATGGAAAGTTAACCAATTAGTTGGGTGAGAAGGAAGCTTACTTTGAGAGACTACAAAATGAAGCAATCTGATTGAGACATGACTTAGAAAATTCAAACAAAACATTGTCTCAATATCAAAATCTTGAGGGGAGCACAAAGACCTTGGATGAGACTCTTGTTAAGAGAAGATCCCAACTTATCAAGGTTAGTTTGAGTTTCAAGGAAAAACTAAGCTACAAGATTGTGAAGGTTGAAGGGTCGACTTCTCATGTAAAGGGAGTTAAAGATTCCAATAACAAAAAATAAATAAAGGTTGTTGGAAAATAGCATCAGCATGGAATGCAACAATAATGAGAGAAGGAAAGGCAACAATAGAAGGCTAAGAAACAACAACAAGTAGTGCAGTAGAAGGCTAAGAAGCAACAACCAGTAGTACAAAAAAAGAGGGTAGGGAAGACGAAAGGAAAAGTGCAAGGCAATAATGAAAACTACTATGGAAGGCACATGAACAACCAACATAGGTCCTTTCCTACTCAAGGACAAAGCCTACAAAGAAAAGGTAACCTCTGTCATCAAAAGCCTTTTCATGAATATTGTTTTTCTTGCAATAATTTTGGGCATAAATCCATAGACTATAGATGGCATGCAAGGAAATAAGATGTGCTGGGTAGCAGCAACCCAAGAATACATAAAAAGGCTAGAAGAAGGCATGTTGGCCACGATAGGAGTTTTGACAAAAACATTGTCAAAAATAGTAACTCCTTTGGCCCGTTCTTAGGCCAAATAAAATGCTACAATTGTGGCAAATTTTGGGACAAGAGAGCTTGTTCTAGAAATGAGAAGAAAAGTAAGGGTCCTTAGCATATGCATGCAAATGTAGTAGCTTAGGATTTGAAGACAAAAAGGGAGAAAATAGAAAATGAATACAAGTTTGTCTTCAATGCTCTGTGTCAAAAGGGAAAGATGAAAATAGGAGGAAGAAATAAGAAGAATGAACCTCTTACTCGTGTGATGGACCTCTATGTAAGGCAGACAGGCATCAAAAGGATTTGGGTGAAGAAATAGGGGGTAAAGTGGAAGTTTCCTCTACCCATGTGAAGTCGAGAAGAAGCCAAAACAGGAGCAAAGAAGAAGTTGGAGAGCAATGCTTCTGTCAGGACTTGAACATTGAAGGTTTGGAGGAAGAAGGAGGATGATATACTCAGGGGGAGTATATCCTCTATTTTTCTTCAGTGAAGGAAGAGAATGGATTCAAGGGAGGCTGAATAAGTCAGATGCAGGAAGCCAAGAAGGAAAAATAGAGAGGTGCGTCTGATTGATGTGTTGGGTTGTGTTATATTCTTTCCATGTAGTTAACAGGGGGTTTGAGGGGCACTCGTAACCCCACTTTATGGGGTCCGGAGTAGCGCCCCAGAAAATTTTGGTTTTGGACCCTATGTTAGGCTGGGCAGACCCACCTATGGTTTTGTGCATGATTTTACACATGTTTTTTGGACACGATGGTTTTCGGTCCATGGTATTGGATGCGATGGTTTTTCGGTCCATGGTATTGGATCCTTCGACATGTATAAATATGTATTATAACATTGAGAGGAACATAATGAAAAATCAAGCTGGTAGCCCCGGTTTTGGGATCCAGGGGAAAATCTATGTGTATATGTGTTTTATGTGTTCTGCTCTCGCATTATCTATTTTCTGTGTTTTAGAATTCGTATGCAGGTAATTTCTGTATGGGGTTAAAACCTACATTTGGTATCAGAGCAGATTTGGATTCAAGGGGATGCCTTTGTTGCTAAGGGGTTTCACTCGGGCCTGTGGTAGACCCTGTTCAGTGGGAGATCTGCGAGATCAATTCTGGTGGTGAAAGAAGATGGCGAGTAGTGGAAAGATAGAGATCGAGAAATTTAATGGTCAAAGTTTTGAGTTGTGGAAACTCAAGATGGAGGATCTGTTGGTGGATAAAGATCAGTGGATTGCGGTAGATCTGGGTACTAAACCAATGGGAGTGTCCGATGAAGAATGGAAGAATTTGGATCGAAAGGCAAAGAGCACAATACGATTGTGTGTCTCAGATTTAGTATTGCTGAATGTATCAGGGGAAGCCAAAACAAAGGTTTTTTGGGACAAGTTAGGGACTTTGTACCAATCTAAGTCTCTGGTGAATAAACTGTTCTTGCGGAAAAAGCTGTATAACCTGAGGATGAAAGATGGAGACTCGGTGACAGAGCATTTGAATGCATTTAATACTGTGGTAAGTCAATTGGCATCTGTTGATATTAAAATTTCAGATGAAGATAAGTGCATCAGTTTGTTGTGTTCTCTACCAGATTTGTCGTGTAGTCTGGTTATTGCAATAGGTAGCAATGCAACTGCCTTGTAGTTTGATGAAATAGTATCAACCTTGCTGATAGAGGAGATGAGACGGAAAAATATGGAGAGCCAAAATGGTGATGCCTTGTCTGTACGAGGACGGTCCCAGAACAGAAACAAAAATAAGTCATCGAGTGGGAGATCTAAATCTAGAGAGAGATCTAAATCTCCAGGAAAACCTGTAAAGGTGGTGTGCTGGAAATGTAGAAAGGAAGGCCACTTCAAAAGGGATTGTAAATCTAAAGCTCCTGACAAAGGAAAGGGATCTAATGAGGCTCTTTCTACAGAGGCGAAAACCACCTCAGATGAAGGTGGGGATGTGTACTTGTCTTCTTCAAGTACACATGTAGATCATGAGGCATGGTTGATTGACTCGGGTGCATCCTTTCACTTCACTCCCCATAGAGAGTGGTTCTGTGAGTATGAGAAATATGATGGTGGTGATGTCTTCTTGGGGGATGACAGGAAGGCTAGAATAATTGGTCGTGGAGCTGCAAGGTGGAAGGGTTAGAACACTTCCGGGTGTTCTGCATATTCCTGCTTTAGCCAAAAATTTGATTTCTGTTAGTAAGCTGGATGATGCAGGTGTAAAAATAGTGTTCAAGAAGGATACCTGCAAGATGGTTTGGGGAGCACTAGTATTGATGCAGGGAGTTCGGATTGGAACTTTGTACAAGCTACAAGGTAGCACTGTTGTTGATGGGTGCAACAATTCCGTGGTTCCTGAAAGTGGAGTAGAAAATCCAGTGGTCTCTGGAGAAAAGACCATGCTGTGCCATTAAAGGCTTGGACATATTGGAGAGAAGGGCCTTCGAATACTTCATGGTAAAGGTATGGTAGAAGGTATGAGTAATATCTCTTGGGATTTTGATTTCTATGAAAATTGTGTATACAGGAAGCAGAATCGGGTGAGTTTCCCCTCTGGTGGTAAGAGGGTGAAACATATATTATAGCTTGTGCACAGTGATGTGTTTGGACCTGTGAAGGTTCCATCACTGGGTAAGTCTGTGTACTATGTATCATTTATAGATGACTTCTCAAGGAATACAAGGATATGTTTCCTTAAGAAGAAATCTAAAGTCTTTGATAGGTTTAAAGAATTTAAGGCTCTAGTGGAAAACCAGATAGAGAAGAAGATAAAGGTGCTGAGTGACAGATAATGGTGGAGAGTTTTGTAGTAAGGAATTTGAAGATTTCTGCAAGAAGTGTGGTATAGCATGACAGAAGACTACTCCATATACACCTTAGCAAAATGGAGTTGTAGGAAGAATGAACAAGATGTTGATGGAAAGGGCAAGAAGCATGCTCAGTGGTGCCGAGTTAGGACAGGAATTTTGGGCCGAGGCGATGGATACTGCATGTTACCTGGTCAACAGGTCACCTTCATCAGCATTGGAGGATAAGACTCCACAAGAGGTATGGACTGGTAAGAAACCCTCTCTTTCACATCTGAGGATATTTGGATCTGATGCATATGTACATGTTCCAAAGGAGAAAAGAACAAAGTTGGATAGTAAATCTGAAAAGTGCATCTTTATTGGGTATAAGGATGGTTTAAAGCGTTATAAGCTTTGGAACCCAGTAATAAGGAAGGTTATGTACAGCTGAGATGTGCTGTTCAGAGAGGTGAAAGATGTTATTACACACCAAGTCCAACCAAAGGAACCTGAGAAGATAGAGTTTGAGCCAAAGGAGGAAGAATCAAACTCTACAACAGAGGAGGAATCAGAAGATGAAGAGCCACAAACTCCGGCTGTGAGAAGATCAGTTCGAGAAAGAAGGCAACCAGAAAGGTATATTCCATCTACTTTCTATTCAAATTTTGCTTTGTCTGTTACTGATGATGATCCTAGAACTGTGAAGGAAGTAGTGGATTCAGAGGATGGAAAACTCTAGAAAGAGGTCATGGTTGATGAAATCGCATCTTTGCACAAAAATGAGGCTTGGGATCTGGTGGAGTTGCCAGCTGGAAGGAAACCCATTGGCAACAAATGGGTGTTCAAAAAGAAGACAAATGCAGAAGGAAAAGTGGAGAAATACAAAGCTCGGTTGGTAGCAAAAGGTTATTCCCAGGTGCCGGAATTGATTTTGGTGATATTTTTTCTCCTATTGCCAAGGTAACTTCTATTGGATTAATTTTATCTATTGCTGCTACTTTTGATTTTGAGGTAGAATAGATTGATGTGAAGACAACATTTCTTCACGGGGATCTGTAAGAGGAGATCTACATGAAGAAACCTGAAGGCTTTGCGGTGAAGGGTAAGAAAGAACTGGTATGTAAGTTAAAGAAGTATCTATATGGGTTAAAACAGTCACCAAGGATGTGGTATCAGAAATTTGATACATTTATACGGGGACTTGGCTTCACCAGAAGCAAAGCAGATCACTGTGTGTATTTTAAATTAATTGGTGACGTGCTATTTATCTAGTCTTTTATGTGGATGATATGTTGTTGGTTGGAAATGACAAAGAAGTTATCTAGGATTTGAAGACCCAATTGTCCTCCGAATTCGACATGAAAGATCTTGGTGCTGCAAACTATATTTTGGGCATGGAAATTAAAAGAGATTGGGCAAAGAGGAAGCTCTGGTTAAATCGGAGGAAGTATGTCGAGACAATATTGTAGAGGTTTAATATGCAGGATAGTAAACTGGTGAAGGTTCCTATTCCTGTAGGTGTGAGGTTATCTGCTAAACAGTGTCCCAAGACACAAGAAGAGGAAGAGGACATGTCCCGTGTTCCATATGTAAGTGCAGTCGATAGCCTGATGTATGCAATGGTCTGTACTAGACCAGACATTGCACATGCAGTGGGAGTATTGAGCAGGTTTATGTCAAAACCAAGGAAGGAGCATTGGACAACAGTGAAGCGGGTTTTTAGGTATTTGCGTGGCATTAGTGATTATGGTTTGTGCTACCAAGGAAGACAAGGATTGGACAGAGTGTTGGATATTCATGGCTTTGTTGATGCAGACTGGGCTGGAGATTTGGATCAGAGAAGATCTACAAGTGGGTATGTGTTTAACCTATTTGGAGGTGAGGTTAGTTGGATGAGTAAGAAACAATCTGTAGTGGCACTGTCAACTACAGAGGCAAAATACATGACAACCACTCATGCAAGCAAGGAAACAGTTTGGTTGTCGAGATTGTGTTCAAGTATGGGGTTATTACAGGAAGCTATAAGGATATATTGTGACAGCCAAAGTCCAATTTTCTTGGGAAAGAACCCCGCATATAATTCAAAGACAAAGAACATTGATGTTTAATATCACTTTGTGAGGGATATGTTAGAAGACAAAAAGGTGTTGCTGGTAAAGGTGGACACTTTGAAGAATACTACAGATGCATTGACAAAATCTGTGAGCTCTGAGAATTTCTCTTGGTGTAGAGAGACAATGGGCATTTCAGGGCTAAAAAAATGACTACGCTCTCTTGTGGCCCCCCGTGGAAAGAAAAAAACAAGTGGGAGAATGTTGGGTTGTGTTATATTCTTTCCATGTAGTTAACAGGGGGTTTGAGGGGCACCCGTAACCTCACTTTATGGGGTCTGAGGCAGCGCCCCAAATTTTTTTGTTTTTGGACCCTATGTTAGGTTGGGTGGGCCCACCTATGGTTTTGTGCATGATTTTCGCACATGTTTTTTGTATGTGATAGTTTTCGGTCCATGGTATTGGACGCGATGTTTTTTAGTCCATGCCATTGGATGCTTCGACATGTATAAATATGTATTATAACATTGAAAGGAACATAATGAAAAATCAAGCTGGTAGTCCCGGTTTTGGGATCCAGGGGAAATCTCTGTGTATATGTGTTTTATGTGTTCTGCTCTCGCATTATTTATTTTCTGTGTTTTAGAATTCATATGAAGGTAATTTCTGTACGGGGTTAAAACCTACATGATGAAGGTATGGCTTTGTTTTCTTGTTGATTACAAGAATAAATTGGTTTATTTTGAAAGTATCATCATTGAAAAGGTGGAGTGCAGCCAACATGAGGAGTACACAACAATATCTTATGTTGTGGGAAGAAGATAGGTTGCAATGGAAGTGTGGAATGAAAATAAGTTCACATTCAAGTCAGGTCCACAGGATCAGTCCCCACACAGAGGCAAGAAAGTTGTTGCAGGAGATAAAGGAACATTGGCTTAGGGGGAATTTCTTTGATAAGAAGTAGCAATCAACAATGGGAAGCCTTAGAAAGAGAGATTGTTGAGCAAATGAAAGGTTTGCATGTTTTGTGAAATACCCTTATTTAATTTAAGTTGTGAGTTTGATTATGCATAACAACCTCGTGTTCATGAAACACAATTGGTGTAAGATTTTCATGTCCCTTAACCCTCAATTGGTATTTCTATGTCAATTGGTTGTGTTGGGCTCATGTTGAGTAACCTTGTGTGCATATGGACATTTCTTTTTGAGAAAGAAGTACTATAGTTTGTCTAGTACATTGTTCCATTTATATCTTTTTGGGTACGATTGGTATTGTTTAAATCAATGGTCCATATTTTTGAGGCTTTAACTCTGGGGGAGCAGTGTTGAATATAAATATGCTCAGGAGAAGTGAGCATAGAAGATGAAGCAACAAAAATGAATAAGAAAAAACCAAAATGCATCATCATTAATTGGTATTTGCTGCAACAATAATACCATGAGTAGTTTAATGGGTATCAATTTGTTTGATACAAAAGATGCATTAGTGGAGAGAGTGGTCATCCAATAGCCATAAGGTGTCCAAAACTGGAGGCATTCAAATTAGAGGAAATATAATTTTAGGGGGAGCATATCACAAATGGCTATTTTATGGAGTAGCAATAGTGGCAGTCCAGGAAGAGATGTCTGCGAGCCAGAATGCACATCTCAACAACTAGACTCTGGTCTTCACAGCCAAGTGATTGCATGGGGAGAGAAAGTAAGCTTGTAGCCCATTTCCATTGATATCAAAGGGGGAGAGAAGTTGTGGAGAAGGTGTGATGGTCTGTGTAGAAGAAACCAGTTCATTGGTGTCTCATGCAATGAGATGTGTGGAAGTATCATGAGGTTTGGCCATCACATGAAGAGAAGGATGGAGTGTTGCCACCAATGCCAAAGGGGGAGATTATTGGATAGTTGGTATTATCTGGATGTCCAGTGGCCCAGCGAAGGCATCTACAAGTGTGTTGGCATTGATATCAACAATCATGTTGGGGAGATGTATTGGCCAGTTGGAATTGCCTAACTATTGGCACTGATGTCAACCTAAATAGATTGGATGCTTGTCGCAGTAGATGTTGACTAGCTTGGATGCTTGTCACAGCAGATATTGGCAGTGATGGCCAAGGAGGAATCTCATGGTTGTTCATGGTTGAGAAGGATTCCTATGATAGCTGCAATCTTTAGGTATAGAATCATCATAGCAACAGGTTTAGTCGAAAAGTCTTAAAATGATGACTACTTTGTTGGCCAGGAGGAATCTCATGGTAGCTACAAGCTTCATGTAGAAAATCACTAGAGTAGAAGGATTATTGTAAAAACCATAAAATGATGATTACAGTGATGGACTAGATGGAAGTACATGATAGTTGTAGGATTCATGCAAAGGACCACCATGGTGGGTGTGATTCCAACTGTCCGGAGAGTTAAAGAGCAGAATAATGTCAGAGAGCCTGGAGCCATATTAGAGGTAGTAGATGGGCTGAAAGACTACATCATACACTCGCCATTGGAAAGTCCTCTGGAAGAGCTTTCCAGCAATATACGAAAGTCCAAAAATGGACTCTTAGTTCAAAAGTTATGGCCTGTTGAGGTACGAGAACTGAAGCCTTAGGAAGGAATATAGAAGGTCCGAAATATTGGAGATCACATACTGGAGGTCCAATGACATCAGGAATATTGACGATTGGACATTGGAGCATAAGGCATATTGACGATCGCACATCAGATCATCAAGAATATCAACGATCACAACGTCAAAGCATCAGAGATATTGACGATCTCATATTGGAGGAGATGAAACATTGATGATCGTAGGATCGGAACTTCTCGAAGTGCAAACCTTTAAAAATTTGCGATATTGTTAAAAGTTCTGATAGCATTAAAAACCATCGGGGAGCGTCGGTAAGGATTAACAAAGGATTTCATCACAAAACTAAAGGTCAGTGCACCCTTTTTCTCTTTCCTCTTGTAGGACAGATGACAGGATATGATTGGCTTTAATAATGACACATGGCATCATGGGATTGGCTTCGATAAGGACACATGGCAGTGTCTGGTTGGATCCAATAAGGTACAGTGGTAGTTGACATCCACATGACGTGGCAGTACTGTAGGACACGTGGTAGGAATATTCAATCATATTGGGTGGTCTAATGGGCCATAAGCAGGAGGCACATGTCACCTCAAAGGAGTCACCACATGGCAGTGATGACGTTATATTGGAAGTCGGCGAATGAAGGATTGAAAATATCTCAACTCCAAATTTAAATCCTCGATCAAAAACTTCCGATGAGAGGGGCTCCGATATTTGGCTAGTGCATGGTCAAGAAGAAACTAAGCGAGACAAGGGCGTAGAGCGAGGCATAGCACCTAAGTGCTGTGGAGCATATAAGAGGTTAGAGATTTCAGAACTCTGCTTAAAATGAGTTATTGAAAAAGTTCCAATAAGAATAGCTTCCAATGTTGTTGGCGTTTGGTTGCGAAGCCCAGAAAACCAAGGGCGTGGAGAAATAACATGAGGAGAAAGACCCCTACAGGATGCTAATGTTAAGAAATTTACTGCATAACATAAATAACTACTAAGAGGAATAAATATAAAAATAGCCAGAAACAACCATAAACACATAAACACAAATGTTTATTCGGAAAACCCCAAATCCGAGGAAAAACCCAACCTAATAAGATCTTATTAGCATTGGCCAAAACCCTGGCCAATCCGACCAGGTGAACCTTCACCACTCATCTTCAGGTCTTGCATTACAATGAAGTCCTTCCAGCTTTTTATAAGCTCCATTACATATAATACCACGGGCAGAATACTATGGGTGCACAATACCATGTGCCCCAAAACCATCACTGTTTAACATGGTCAACTTTGACTCTATCTTGAGTCAAGTTTACCTAACAATTCCCCCCTTAAACTTGACTTGAGGTTCCTTGACTAACTCTAGCGAAACTTGCTAAGTGAGACAATCCCGCTCACTTTAGCTCTTACCCCCCTCAAAGTTTTTACTCGGGGTATTGTTAATCTAACATCCCCCCTATCACCTAGGTCTAACCCAGACTTTATCGGTGATCACCGAGGGGTACACATGCCTTACCAGGTCTTACAGTAGTATGCCCATTTACATGCAATAATTTTGACTTCATTAACCAATTTTTTTTGTTTATTGCTACTACGATTCTGATCCATCCTCTCTCAATTTGATGTGCTAAAAAACTTCTATCAAACTGCTCCAACTGCGAGCCCTCGTAGATTAAATATCGCAAATGCACTGCGATCCCTAGCCGGCACTATCTTCTGCACATTCTCCTTGAGGTTCTTCTGCGTAAGATTGTTCCACCATTATTTTCAGACCTAGATCTGTAAAAGAAAGGCTGCATTGATCTCATTAGGCACTATAAACCCCTAGCATCAAAGAATCCCTTTGAAGCCAATATCTGGCTCCGATACCAGTTGTTAAGAAATTTACTGCATAACATAAATAATTACTAAGAGGAATAAATATAAAAATAGCTAGCAACAACCATAAACACATAAACACAAATGTTTATCCAGAAAACCCCAAATCCGAGGAAAAACCCAACCTAATAAGATCTTATTAGCATTGGCCAAAACCCTGGCCAATCTGACCAAGTGAGCCTTCACCACTCACCTCCAGGTCTTGCATTACAATGAAGTCCTTCCAGCTTTTTATAAGCTCCATTACATATAATACCACGGGCAGAATACTATGGGTGCACAATACCATGTGCCCCAAAACCATCACTATTTAACCTGGTCAACTTTGACTCTATCCTGAGTCAAGTTTACCTAACAGTAAAGGAATTAGCACCTAAGTGCTATACTGACGGTCACATGCAGTGGTACTATGGTGGAGATGCGACAAGGAGATAAGAAGAAGGGGCTAAAGGCCAAAAAGAATATTGTAATATCATAACATTCCTTAATAGAGTTACGAGATGTTTGGGCTCCAATATTGCACTGTGGTGTAAAAGCTCTGATACAGTAGAACAAAAGAGTATTGAAAGTTGGATGAGTCGACAATTTAAGAGTAAATGAGCGCATAGGAGTTGGTCGCTGGAATAAATGGTGATTGCCAAAGATCAACATAAAACTCTGATACAAGGAAGTAAGGACAATGGTCCACATAGAAGCCATGTTGAAGTATATCCAAGAAGTACTGTGAAACCATGAATAAGCATGGATAACCTTAGTGATAGGAGAGTTCTCACAAAGAGGATAGTGCCTAATGGAATGTACAGATGGACTGAGAATTCATTCTCAGTATGGAGAAACTAGCAAAGTTCCCATTCTCATTGTTATTGTACTGGTAGTGACCAAGTTAGAGGCAACAACAGAATGAAGGGCCATGCTGAGGTACACTCTAGTAGTGTGAATGCAGGACAGAGTGGCAACATAGATCGGGGGGCAACAGAGGAATAAAACCCAGGTGCTCAGATGAGCAACATGGGGGTGAAGAACTATAGTTTCTAGAGATCTAAGTGGAAAAAGCTCTGCGTGAGTTCACTTCTATGTAAGGTGGAGAGAGAGTTTGTTCTGCAGAGAAAGGTTGAGAGTGCCTATGCAAAGGTAAGAGACCCTAAGACCTACGCTGTTGTGAGTAAGGTCGAAAGTTGCCTATGCATTGTGTGAAAGGCGTAGTTTCTTGTGATGCTGTGAGAAAGGATGAAGTCGTCTGTGTTGTGTAAGAAAAGACAAAGTGCCTGTGCTACGAGAAAGGCCAAAGGTTCCTGTGAAAAGAAAGAAGCTCGAGAGATGAGCCTGTGTTGTGTAGAGAAAGAAGGCCGAGAGTTGTGTGTGTGCCTTGGACAGAAAAAGGTCGAGAGCTGAGTGACTGCTAATGAAGAGTAGAGAACAGAGCTCTGAGGACTATGATGAGTGACTATTGTTGAGAAGATTAGTGGGTTGCTACAGAGTGAGCAGTGTGAGTTGATATCAGGCAGAGTGGCTGCCAAATTACAAAGGACATATAGTTCCTATTTGAGTGTGGGTTGGTGCTTGCATATAGGAATTTGGTGCTTCCATATCTAGTGGGTGCTTGACAAAGATTGGGGGTTGGTGCCTCCTGCAAGTTGGCTTTCAAAAATCCAAGGAGCTGTAAGTTGGTGCTTGCAAAAAATCCATGAGGTTGGTGCCTCACATGGTGCTTGGTAAGATGGGCAGGAACCTACAAAAAGAGGGAGTTGGTACTTCCTGCTATTCAGTGCTAGCAAACAATCAAAGGGAGTTGGTTCTTCCTGTGAGTGGGTGCTCATAAAACAGATTGATGTAATAAAGTAGGTGCACTGATTTTAGATCAATAACAAAAACAATCTTGGTGGTTTTTTCCCGAAAGGGTTTCCTCGTAAAACCTTTTGTCTCATGTGTATGATGCTCATGGTGTGCATGCTTGTATGTTGATTTCATATTGCTACTCATTATATGGATGGTTGCCAATTTTGAATCAGAAAAGTAAATTGGCATAAAATTTTTAAAATTATTCTTAATACTGATTCACCACCCCTCTCAGTATTATCATTTGTTTCCAACATAAACATAAAAAAGAGAGGAACCATATGAATTTTGTAAGTGACATCTAAGCTAAAAAACACAAGTAATTTAAATAAAATGAATCTGAATAACATGAATCTGAGAATTTTCTAATAATTCTAATTCATAAATGATTTATTCAAACACTGAATATTTACTGATCAAATTTTAACTAAGCAGAAAATAAGCATAGTAGAAAACTGACAGGAAAAATTTCACACATGAATCTCTGGAAATTGCACATGTAACACTGCTTACAACAGGTTCTATTAATATCAAAAGGTATTTACAATACACAAGGTTTATCCAAAAAATTACAACCCACAACCTTCCTTTTTCATATATTATATAGGAAAATATACACAATATGATATCCACAATATTTGGAAAAGCTAGCTATAAAATATTAGAATCTTTTCATAGTTTACATTAAAAAATAAGTTTAATCCCTACTAATAATTCTATTCGAATTAAAATTTTGAATATAGACATAAAAAGAAAATATTTATGGAAATTGGTCACAAGATATCTGCTTCTTTTCTAGAAAATAGTTTGGAGTCAAATCATTGAAAACTTTGATCTGGAAACTTCTTACTGGATTCTAGGCATGGTGCACTATCATTGCAATATGTATACCTCATCTACTATTGTATATGAGATACATGAACCTGCAAAATTTCCTCTAATGATGCAACTGAAATCACAATTGTCTCCACTTATGAAGGCATCTTTATCTTGTTAACTTTGTATGAAAAACCACAAAAACTTCATCTATGTGACTAAACCACAAAAAAGGTCTTTATAATCCTATTTACTAACTTGTTCTTGAGACTGTCAAAATTATCCAATGATGTGTCTCATGGTATATGACAAGAAATTAGGGTTTGCAGAACAAGTGAACCACCCCTCTTTCTAGATTAATACAATGTTTGCAAAAAGAAAAGTGTAGACCTGCTCAAACCTCCATTATTTGAGCTACTTGTGCAATCATATTTAACGCATCCTAACATGACATGGACCTTGTAACCCTCTTGCTCTCTTGTCGAATGATTCTTTCAGCTGCTATCATTTTATTTTCTGTCCTTTTTGAAGACTTTGTTTTCACCTTTTTTGAAAAGCTTTTCTTGTTTTTGGAAGGTCCTACACTCTTCTTCTCATCAATAATGATGGGTTCTTTTAATTTAGGATCAAAATTTTCCATAAAATCCAATATTAGCTTATTTATAGGCATAGTATGTGGGTTTCTAAAGTATTGTATCTTCTCATCTGTCTTTTGGCTAATTTATCCTATTTTACTGCTTGGATGCTTTCCATTCTTGTTTTCTACCTCCATGTGTTCTGATTCTTTACCCTCTTGTTCATGTTCTTGTTGTTTCTTCTTTTGTCTCTTATAAACCCTAATATCTATCTATGTAGCAGGGTTTTGTGCTTTTTTCAATAGGATCTTGATGGTTGGACTCAAATTCTACCTCTGTAACTAGGGTTTCAACAAGGTCCTTTGTTTTTCCTTTCCTCTGTCTTATAGGTACATGGCTATTCCATGTTATTTTTCTTAACTATTCTATGTGCTTACTTAATTCATGGGTGTACAATAACTTAATTAAACCATGATGAAAAATATCATGAGGATACAATTCTCTCCTATTTCTGGCCTTTGTGGTCATTTTTAACAAGCTTTGATGGAAAAAGTATGGTAAATTCATCTTACTAAAACCAACCAAATGAAAAACGAATTTGAAATGATATAGGTATATTTTAGAGTACCTTCCTTGACAAGTAAAAAAAAATTGGAGTGCCCTTACATCATTTCTCCATTCGGGCTTTAGCAGGCTCCAGGATATTCCAACACTCCAGTGAGGGTTTTGAGAGTCTTCTTTCAAGAAGAAATTCAAATCCATGCCCTGTACCATCTATTTCTTAAACCATTTCCCCCCTTCAGTTGGTAATCATTTGGCTTTTGCAATAGACTCCTTAGTGACTGGAAATTTTAAATATCTTACCTTAGCTATGCTTTCATTAAAATAATTGAAGAAATCGTGGCGCCAACTCAAATTGTAACCATTGAAATGTAGAAAAAATGTCTCCCATCTTGCATTTATGAAAACATGGATTAAATATTCATATGTTTGAAACCATTTAGTGCCATCAGGTTCAAAATTCCTGATATGCCTAGATTTTCCCATACTTCAAATGATAACATGGTTTCTTTCCCACACTGCATTACAAAAATAGCAAAAAAATCGACTATTTGTTGCAAAACAAGTTTTTTGGGTTTGCTGGAAATGCCACTTTGTGCGCAGGTTTATATTTTAGGTTTATCTCTAAAACCCTCTTAAAACACTTGGAAACCCTCCTTCACATCACATCAACTTGCAATATGACTTAAGTTACTCCAAAAGGTGCTTAAGAGTTTAAAATCACTGATGTGGCAGTTAGAAAATTTGTTTTCAAAACATCATGTAGGTGCTACGAAATATTTTTGTTGCGCGACCTGTAGGCACTAGAAAATATTTTCATAGAGCCACCTATAGGCGCTACAAAATATTTTTGTAGCGTTATCTTTATTCAATAAACTTGATGTGATTGGCTCCAAAACTTGGTTATGAGCTTAGGGATTGTTTAATAAACCCTTTGATATGTCCTAAAATTTATGTTATTTTTTTACAAAAAAAATATATTATGTTTTCCAACACTTAACTCTTTTCCTTTTCCAACAAAATAATACTTAAAACATTACAATAAAATGAGAGAGTTAATTGCTCTTCAAATCATTTTAACCATTTTTGAAAGTACAAATATACTAATAACAACTGGCTCGAATGGGGATGTTGTCCTCTCTATGAGGCAACAAATAACTCACTGAACATGTGCCTGATCCATTGGACTAAATATGTACTTTTAAAACTACTTCAAAGTGTTGAAATATCTTTGTTTTCTTATTGAAAAATAGACATATTCTAAGACTAAACAACTGAACTCAACTAAATGAGATTGAAATCTTTTCAAACCATGAAAACCACTTATCAGAATATTATGGCCTTCACCTCGGGCTTCAAATCCTTCAAAGTGTTGTCCAAAATTTCAAACTTCTCAAAGGAAACAACTATATACAATGAAATGGTGAATTATCATCTTTTCAAGAGAGATAATGTTTAAGAAAACGTCCATTTACTAGACCTCTAGGTAGAAATTCTCCTTTTAAGTCTTGAAGAATGAAGGTGTTTTTGATATGACATGAAACAATTCGATAAGGACACTTCTAGATATGATCGAATTTACCATTTTTTCCTTTATCCTTAATCCTAGCATCCCATTTTATAACTTTGTCAAGAACTTGAAAATTATCCTCCTTGGGTTTTTTTAATCAAAACCTTTTTCATCTTCTCCTGAAAAATCTGAGCCTAATCATAGACCTTCCCTCTTATTTCCTGAACCTCAAAAGGCTGATTTATCCTTCTTTGAATATGGCTGGGTTCTTCTTATTTTTCCTACAAATACTTCATGACTCGTATCCCCATTGAAACTAGAAAAGTTTCTTCTATACCATACACTAGTTGGAAAGGTGTATTCCTAATCGATCTTTTAGTGTTGATCCTGTCTGCCCATAATGCAAATTTTTCAGTTTTGCATGCCAAGCTTGCTTGTTGTCCTCAAGAAATTTCTTGACTATCCTGACTAAATTCTTATTTGAAGATGCTGCCAGTCTATTACCTTGAGTGTAATATGTTCTAGAATGACTGAGGGCTATATTATAATCATCACAAAGCTGAATCATTCTCTTAGATTTGAAATCTTGTACATCATAAATTATGATTCTCCTTGGGGTACCAAATCTAGAAAGAATATTTTATAGAAAATGAATACCAACAAGATCAGTAGCTTACATGGTTGGCATAGCTTCAATCCACTTTGTAAAATAAAATTTCCCTATCAGACTCCATTTATGTTGTCCTGAAGATGTTGGATGAATTTATTGAATAAAATAAAGGCCCCACTACTGAAATGGTGCCTCTACAGAAATGGGTTTTAAAGGTAAAGATAATATTTTGGATTTTCCTTCAAAGATATGACATTTGTGACAGAATGCAACCTCCTTTCAAATATCTGAAAAAACTGTAGGAAAATAAAATCCTACTCTTAGAATCTTATTAATAGTGGCCTTCCAATAATGATGATCTCCACACATACCTTGATGGAACGCCTTCATCATTTGTTTTGCTTCATCTTAAAGTAAAGAATTCAAAAGTATACCTTCTGGGTCCTTCCAAAACAAATACCCCCTAAGAATACAAAATTTTACAACCTTAAGTTTTAAAAATATGGCTCAAGTTTTACTAGTTCCAGGTGGGGCTTGTAAATTCTGAAATACATTAACAACATCACTATACCATGAAGAATTTTTGAACTATTCAGATACTGGAAAATTTGTTCTATCATCAACATCATCTGGGAGCTCTAAAACAAAGTTTATTCCAAGAGTGTCACAATTTGTTTCAGTCATGAGTTTGGCCAATCCTTGACCTTTGATCAACTTAGTTGGCTTTATTTCCAAGTCATATTCTAAAAATTTAGTTATCCAATTCCACCTTCTTCCATCATTGTCAGGATGACTTAGAATATGTTTTACTATATTGTTGGGCACATAAGCAATAATATGAGAATGTAAGACATAGACTCAGAAATCCTTTAATGCTTTCACCAATGCATAAGTTTGTTTCTCTATTATGTCATACTTTAGCTTGGAGTCTCTGTGTGCCTTGCTAAAAAGAGATATGGGATGTTCATAACCATCTGCATTATTTTGAAGTAAAATTCCTGAAATTGTATGATTAGAAGCAAAAGAAAAAACTAAAAATTCTTTTGAAAAGTTTGGGCTAACTAGGATAGGGGCCTGAGTTAGAGCATTTTTAATTCCTTCAAAATATTCTTTGGCTGAGGTTTTCCACTTAATTTCACTTTCTTTCTTCAACATATTAGTAATCATCTTCAAAATCTCAACGAAATTGGGAATGAATCTCCTTAAGTATTCAATACTAAACCGCTCAATATGCCAGTATAATATATCTAAAAACTGAAAAATGAAAACATAAAACAAATTTGAAATCAAACAAAATAAGTGAAGGAACAATATCCTCAATGTCAAAGTCATTATCATAAATGACTTCACAACATTCACTAGTATTCTCTTTATTCCTATCTGATATATTAAAACAAGAAGGAATTTGGAGAACATATTCATTAATGCCAGAAGAATGACCAATAATTATCTCTCTGTATTGATAATAACTAATAGGAAATTCATTTATATTAGCCTCTCTGTTTTCTGAAATAACATTAAAGAAAAAAGGGATAAATTGCTATCAGCAAAAATATGAGGATAGAAGTGAAAATGAGAATTAGAAGCAATGAATTTAAAAATATCTCTATTTGCAGATTCTTGTAAATTATTTCCATTGCAAATTTTAGATTCTAGATCATTTACTTGGCTAATTGTGCTTTCTCGAAGAACGTTCTCTGGCTGTCCTGAATTTTGTATTTGATCAGCATAAAAGAATTCAAACATTTCTGCAGTAGATTGCATATTATTGAAAATTTCAATTTTTTCATATACTTGCTGATTTATAATCTAATTTTCTGAATTTAATTCATAGTGATTTTCATATTTCGTGGCAGATGGTCCTTCAAGTTTGTTATTGATTTATTCTTGTAGTTGTTTATCAAATTCTTGCAAGCTTTATGAAAATGGTTCATTAGTATGATTATCATTAACATTGTAAGAGGTGTGTACTAGATATAACAATTTATCATATATGGTTGAGGCCACTTCATTATGGTTAATATGCACTCTAAATCAGAAATTTTTATAATATTACTAGAAGTTGAAGGAGAGCCATCAAAGCTTGAAATTATTACATACAAATTTGAAATGGGAGGAAGAGAACAAATATACTCAAACCAATCGGTCAATTCAATTTCTGAAGGTTTATCCTTAGCTTCAAATCTGAAGCAAATTAATTGAAATCTAACAGTAAAATCTAAGAGAGATTCATTTTCAAATCTTTGTAAATGTTCGAATTAATCACAAACTTGTTCATAATCATAATCGTCAAAATTATAAACAAATTTTGTGATAATTTGATCCCAATTGAGAACAGAGGCAACTGGAAGAGATTGACACCAACTTCTGGCTCTTCTTGAGAATGTAAGAGTAAAAAACCTGCATAAAATGCCTTATCAATATCATGAAAAGTAGAATTTATTTTCTTTGAATAAACTGTAAAGCATGATCAAATGGAGAAACATTATTCTTACGATTAAACTTCACCTTTGACAAGTGTCTTACTATTTTTGATGGAGTATTGAAAAATGCACGTCCAAAGATACAACTCCAATTTCGAAGTTTAAGAGGAGCCATTTATGATTAAAATCAAACTATAAAATGCAAAAACACTAAGAGACAACAAGTCGCAGGCCCTCCTTCCAGTGCCAAAAATGTTGTAGGCTCGAAATTCTCTGCCTCTGAATATAAAGAACACCACCCAGTCGAGAACTTAAAGAAACTCCTTTTCCATTGAAATGGTGGTTCCGATTAGTTAAACTAGGTCTAGTTGCCTTCTCTCTATCTCCACTGGCTTAAAGTATTTCCTTTTATTAGCAATAGAGAAGAGACATTAGATCAACCCTCTTTCTTAGCTCAAGCAAGAAATTGATCCTTAAGCTAATTTGGGGCTCAGCCAAGCCACAACTAAAGTTTTGCTCTTTGATAAGAGGACTTCTAGAAATGTATAATTAAATCTAAATGAAAGTAAAAGGAAAGAAATCCAAAGCCTATCTTGATGAGGAAGGTGTAGATCTAACCCAATTGAGAGGAAATTAATTAAATGGTTGAGATTTCAACACACCGGGTTTATGATGAATATCTAGCCAATGAAGTAGTTCAATTAACTAATATTATAATTTACCAAACATGTTGTTTATAGATCTATTAAAATTGCATGATGAACCAATAACATTAGGAGGTAGTTCTCATAATACCAATGGAAATTAAATCAGAATTAGATGACAAATTTCTGAGTAAATAATTACTCAGAAATTTGATTTAAGCATAAGAGAATAAGAGGAAATTAACAATAGATCTATGAAACAAACAAATTAGATAACTAATCTATAAGACATGAATTCATATCTACAATAGTGCATAATATAAATCCAATTAATTAACATAATTCTACTATAAAAAATGAATTTCATATGAAAAATAATATTATTTCTATAAAAATAAATTTGAACCTATTCTCCTTCTCTGTTCTTTGAATCTGATCTCCTACAATATTCTCCAAAGCATAAACTATGTTGCTAAAATAAAGAGCTGCAATAGTGCAAGCTTTGCCTCTCATACACAATTCAGAAAGGAAAAAGACAAATCCCAATAATTTTCAGATTTGAGATTGATCCTCTCTACCTACTGCCTGAAATCCCCATTACTATAGTGCTTTAAGAATTACAAAATTGTAGAAGAGATAAGCCCTTTGTACATTCTACAAACCATTATTTGTAATCTACAAAAAGAATTCCAAATAACAGAGCTGTTGAAGAGTAATTATGCTCCAATAAATTCCATTGGTCCAAATTCCTTTTCTTCTATCACTGGAGCAATCCCATTGATTGAAATATTTTTTTTCTTCATCTCTTCAACTATTTTCTTGCCAAAACCAATTAAAATTCAATTTAAAATACAAATTGAAATCAAAATACAAAATCTAAAACACAAAATATCTCCAATCAAAACTTAAATAAATAAATAAATAAAAGGAAATATGAGTTTTTCATTGATTGTTGTAAATATCTATTTTGTCAAGGAGACCATAGTCGAATGGATCTATATTCAACTGAGGTTATGAGCAAATGAAATGTAGAAAAATAAACTAAATTTATTTATTTATTCTTTTCTCAAGAATCCATAGCTTGATCTTCTGCTAAATTTTAGACTCATTAAGTGATCAAATCTGGTTATACAACCACCAAAGAAATATTTTCCATGATTTTATCTATCCAACGAGCCATCCTGGGCCCCATTTTCTCAAGCAAAACTCAACTTATGAGCTCCCAAAATTGAGGTATCAAAGTTGCTAGAGTTCTGGAAAATTTGTTGCCTTAAGAATTTTTTAACTAAAATCTAATCCTAAATTAGATTAACAATTATTAGTTAATTAATATTAATTTAATTATAATTACAAAATTAAACTAAATTAATTACCAACAAATTATATGTAATTAAAATAAATTTAAATTTAAAAATTAAAATGAATTTAAAGATTAATTAAAAAATTGTATTAATATTATAATTATATTATATAAAAATTATAAGTTAAATTATAATTCTATTATAATATAATATATTATAATATTAATATAATATAAAATATAATTATAAATTCCATATAATAAAACTTAAACTTTAAAAAAAATGTGGCTTTTTAAGATCCATTAATGGATCAAATATTAAAGGAGGAGGGGCTTTATATAATATAAGGTTGACGTATGGAGGAGAAGATAAATGGAGGAGGATAACATATGGAGGCATAAGAAGGTGAGGGGAGACCTTATGTTAAAACAAATAACCCGTCACATGTTTTATATCGGACATCAAAAGTTTATAAATATCAGAAATTTTAATATGCACACCAAGTAAAGTAGTTGATGTCTGATATTCCGATATTGGAACATTGAAATGTTTTTATATCTGTAGTTTTGTGAAATATCGGGAAAAAGTTTATTGGGTATTTTTATATCGGGACTTTTTATTGGGTCTTTTGTAAAGGAAGGGATGAGATGAAGTGAAGTGGGGTCCACTTGGAGTGGAATTAAAAATTCTACAAAATGAACTACAACCACTTTGGTAATTAAAAATTCTCCAAAATGAACTACAACCACTTTACAATTTTGAGATTTTGGGTCTCATAATTTCTTTTAAAATTAGAAATTGGAATCAATTGCTGAGATTCCAAAACACATAATTTTAATTGTTTTACAATTTGGCTGGGTGATTTTGTAGGACCGTTAGTGAAAAATGAAAAATTAGAAAAAAATAACTAGAAATTAATATTTACAACGAATTACTAATTTAATTACAAAAATTAAAATAATCTACATTTTTTAAGTGAGGTAGTAAAAATGATTGAATTTCGAATAAACATCATTTACAAATCGTGTAACCAAATGAGATGAAACACATATTGATGGAAATCTAGCGAAAAATCGAACTCAATAAAGTAATTAAAATTGATATCCGACGAAAATAAAAAAATGGAAAAATTATAGGATATTTAAGAAAAGAAAATATTAAAAAGTGATTTATCCAAACAATTATGGAAAGGGTCCCCATTATTTGAAGTAAATAAGTCAAAAATGGGGGGTGTTGTGTTTTCCCTACAACGCAAGTATGCACATGTTTGTGCATTATCTCATCCTTTTAAAGTCAATACAATCACTAATACATTTATGAAAATAATTCAAAGTTACATGGAAGCCCAAAGATTATTGTAAGTGATAGAGATTCCATTTTCACTGGAAATATTTGGAAAAAAATATTTTCTTGTCTTGGTACTCAATTAAGTCATAGCTCATCTTATCATCCTTATTCTGACAGGCAAACTGAGATAGTGAACAAATGTTTGGAAGGATATTTTCATTTGTTTTTATCTGATAAACAACCGCAATGGGTCAAGTGGTTACCTATCACTGAATGGTGGTATAACACTTCCTTCCATACTGCAACAAAAATGACCCCATTTATGGCACTTTATGTATATCATCCACTATCCATCAAACCATCTTTAAGAGAAAATTCTTAGGTTCAAGCAGTGGAAGATTAGATCGAGCATCAACAAAAATTTCTCCATCTCTCAAAGGATAACCTCACTCTGGGGTAGAATTGAATGAAACAACAGGTAGATCAACATTGCAATTAAAGAAGTTTTGACATAGGTAACTATTTATTTTTACAGCTACAACCATACAAACAAATGTCCCTCAAGCAAGCTAAGAAGGATAATTAGTTATGAACCAAGTACTATTGTCATTACAAGGTGTTGCAAAAGATTAATTCTTAGGGCATACAAGTTAGAGTTTTCTGCATTTTCCAAAGTACACTTAGTTTTCCACATTTCATGATTAAAGAAGGTTCTCGATGACAAGCTCCGAGTTCAAAAAGTATTACCAGAACTTGACGAGGAAGGAAAAATCATATTAGAGTTTGAAGCAAAGTAAAAAACTCGACAACTATGAGAGAAATAAATTTCAAAGTATTTCATTAAGTGGACGAACTTACCCACTGAAGATTCCACATGGGAGGATGAGAATCTTATACAGAGGCATCGAAAACTACTCAAGTGTTGAGGACAACACTTTTTTAAGGGGAGGGGCATGTTAGGTCCCTATAATACTAGTCTAGCTCCTTATTTTTATTGTTAGTGTAAGTCCCTTATTGTTATCGTTGAGCCCATATAACCCCCATATTGTTATTAATGTGCCCCATAGAACCCCACTATTGTTATTGTTGTGCCCTTACATTATTATTGTTATGTAGGCTATGATTATATTGTGACACCTTATACTCCTTTACATATCAAGGAGGTCTTATCATTTAAATCATCCAAAAACTTCTCATTTATGTTATGTAAATGAGGTTTCCCCCTCGAAGAGGCTTATTTTCAAGTCATTGATCTACATTTTCTTCTATTTTTCGATCTGGTTACATAATAGTTATAAATTTACGAAGATAAATATATCAATATAATGTGTGTTGAATTAGTTGATGTGAATAAGAATACAAGGGGAAGATACCCCATGGTTATACACACTATTAAGATGCACATAATCTTCATCAATAACCTACAATGGAAGACAAACTGAAAAAAGCTCAAGGGAGTAAGGTAAATGAAAAGGAATGTTTTAGATCTGTGAAGTTACATTTTGTTATTTTTGACCATGAAACTTGAGCATGTCAAGATATCCCTTAATTATCTACGATGGTATTATGAATTCATTATTTTCTATTTCCTCATACTTTTGTGGGCTTATGGAAAATTATGGAAAAGTGGCAGAACAATCAGGATTTACTTGACTAAGTCCACTTTGGAGCAGAATTGACAATAATATAATAGCCATGAAAGTGGCAGAGACAAGAATTTACCCTACAATTAAGTTATGCATGAATGATGCATATTTGATACTATGGTATGAATATAACATAAAATAAAATGTTGCATAGTGTGAAAGGTCACTAAAGTGAATCATAAGAAGGAGCAAGGTAAGTAGTACTTTAATTTTTATTTCCTAAGTGTAAATGATATGAAAAGGAATTGACAATTCCATGCTTTGAATTTCACATTAAGTGGCATCCATGTCACTTGGCGTAGCCCGTGGATACAGGTGAAATATGACCTATTGTTATTATTGATATGCTATACTAATGTTACTAACCTTGTTGGATGCCTGTTGATAGCATTGTTGGGTGTAGGTTGATAATCGTTTTTGGGATGTGTGAATGAAAATGTAAAACATGTATTCAACATGTATGGAAACATGTTAAGAAATGAACTTGATTCGAAGGCATGAGTAGGTTTACTTTGGAATTAAGCCATTGCTCAAACTAAAGTGCAATAGAAGCACTTTAGCTCTGAGGAGATTATCATGAAAAACAAGAAATGCACGAGGCATTTACTTTCCATCTTTAGAAAATATACAATTGAGGAAACATCAAGGATGGTGTTTACCTCAAGGGGGGGAAGATGTGACACACCTATGTCTTGCTTTTTCATACATGACTATTTTTAGACTTTTAAATTATTATTGGACTTAATGGTTATGGAAGTGAGAAAGGGGAACTATTTGATGATATATTTATATTTTATTTTATTGAATTAATAAATAAGTTGTTTGGAAATATTCAGGAAAGAACATTAGAGTATTAGAAGATTTCTTGCAAACTTATAAAAAGTTGTTAAGTGGTTAAAGTTGACATGGTGGACCTTTCATAAACGTATCCTAAATTTCTCTAAGAGAAAGTTGCTAAAATTATTAACATAATGGGAGTCAAAAAGATTATGTTAATCATTTCGCTAGAGAGAAATGCTAAGATGAAAAGTAGAAAAAAGAAAAGGGAGAGAAAAAAATGTGCTTTAAAGATAAAGAAAAGAATATTTTTCGAAAAACTAAAAAAAAATGTCTAAGCAAAAAGTAGGCAGACCTTAAAGTAAGACACTACTAAAAATATGTTGGGGAGAATCTATAAGAGAAACTACTTATAAACCAAAGAAGTTGTTGAGTCTTGAAGGCAAGAAGGTCTTGGTTTGGGGAAATTATTGGAGGCAATTCACGAATAGGTGGAACGTGCTTTGTTCTTGGATATTCCCAAAAAATCTATTATGGTTATAAAAATTATAAAAAAATTATAATTTTAGTTTCTATGATTGATATTAAAGTAGCTTAACGAGATTACAGCTTAACGAGATTACAATCAGACTCCAAATTGAATTTATGGAATTATAGCAATCTTTATATAAATTGCTATTTTTTCATGCATAGATTAAAGTTCTGTTTAGCCATTTAATTTACTCAATGTTATGATTATCATATTAAAAATTATTAAATGGAATTCCTATTACGAATTGTAGATATCGTGGTTTCTGCATGCATCTATATATTATAGATTAGTAAATTTATTTCAGCAGGAAATGTAAAGGAACATGTGAATACTGTAAGCTTTACATGACAAAATCTACCTGAAAGAAGATAGCAATCTATGACAATAGGAATGTATGTGTACTTTGAATTAATATTACTTAAAGGATTTAATGATACAAGAAATATGTAACAGTATTTTATGAATTATATTTGGAATGGGAGGACGAGACAAATGATATATGTATAGTTGAACTAATTGTTATTAATATTTTAAATACCATTACATTACAAAAATTCTGCATCTTGATGTGGTCAGGTATAAAAATCAAAAGTACTTAACTTAAAATCCTTATCTAAGCACAATGAAAGTTTAGGATTTTAATAAATACATTACACAGAGTACTGTAATATATCATTCGTAAATCCAAGATTACGGGCATAAGCACCAGAGGATCCCAATCTATTGATTAAAGATACATATTTTATTAATAATATTTGGATATGAATGACTATATTGTACAAAAGTGTCTACAATTCTATACGTACACTATATAGATAAATGAAGTTAAAAATATACGTACAGTATATAGATAAATGAAGTTAAAAATAATGGAATTCTTTGAGTATGGATAGGCAGCTCACAACCATATTATATCCTATAGGAGATAGGAATACAATGATTGAATACTAGAAATTAGATTTTGTCTTCATGTAAGGAAATATGGAATACACTTTGTATTCCATTAAACTAAATTATAAATTATTTCTTTATGTTTTTGAGTTTAGCTCTAAAGAGGAGAGAGGTTATAAGAAGTATATGGCTATAATTAATTATTTTAGAAAAGATAAACATAAGCTATTGTATTGTAGAGCTGAGGCTTCTGTGATCCATAACAAGTTTGCGAGAGATTTTTCGGCGAAAATCACATGAGAAACCATTTGTCGACGCGTTTCGAACCAACCAGTGTGGTTCATCGTCAGGACAAGTTAATATCTGAGCATTAGAAAAAGAACTAGATTATGGAGGGACTAAGGATTCATTTTCCCGATTACAATATAAATTAATTATATATATTAACTTCGTAACCAAGTATATCATAGTTACGAGACAAATTATAAAAGAAATAAAATAAGTATTATATAAAACAAGGAATCTAACATTCAAAGGAAGAAATTGTTTCAGGATCGTAAAATAAAATCTATAGTGATTTCTGAAATATATATGGCAATCCTAAGAGGGTACAAATATATATAATTATTCAAAATTGGATAGCATCTCCAAGTATATTTAGATTAAGAGTCCTAGCATTCCATAACACTATATAGTATAATTTACTCATATAAATGAGGAAATATGGGTAAAAGTAATAATCACCACACGAACATGGAATCGATAACTATGATGAAGCAAGAGTTATGTATTATCTTAAAAAAGAAACTACATATTTGTCTCAAAGATAACTAGAAGAAATGTATCATAATTGTAGAAGTAAATAGAATGAAAAAATGGACAAACGCACTGGTGTCTATTGTTCAAGTAATTGATGTAATATTATAAGGGTCAAGGCATAAGGCCATATTATAAAAATAAAAAATGATTAAGGATCATGACCATAACACTTACGTCGAATCGTTGTAGTGGTTGGATCAAATAAACGAGATAAGTTTCAACAAACCCTTTATTGGTTTTTGAAAATCCTAGTAGAACATAAAAGCCATGGGTCTCGATGATTTCATATAGAGTATGAAAGTGTGGACGAAGGCCGAGCTGTAGTAAACACGAAGGAACCATAAATTGTTGGAAACAAAAATGAAACTTTTGAAATAAAATGAGCCATTCTCTTGATGCAAAACCCTACCTGTAAGCATGCAAACCAAAAAGAGTTAATACATGAATTGGTAGGATGCCTTCAGTTGAATTATCATTTTTGGGAAAAATTAATGGAAAGAGGGAAGTTCTTTATCTAAGTATGAGTGTGATCATGCTACTCCTAGAAATACAAAAGTTTATAACAATGTAAGTGTCAAAGAACAAGGACCCAATTAATAACTAGTACAAAACCCAATAGAGAAAGCCCAAATGGTAAGAGGATTTTGCTTAAACAAAAGGGAGAGAACTATTTTTAACTTACCTAATTTCCCTCTACAAATAATAACACCAAAAAATGGGAAATGCATTCATATTCTTCAATAGCCACAGGGAAATTGTAACGAATTTACTACAAGGGTTCAAATACGAAATAACAAAACCCAAATAATATAACCAGTGAAGAAGGGCTTACAAATATGATATACCTCGGAAAATAAGGTTTCAAATTTTGGAAAAATCCCAAAGCATAATAATATGTGATGAAATCAAGCAACTGCTACCCAAATATATTAGACCCAATATATAAGGGAATCTATAATGCGAAAACCCTCTTTCATAAACTAGAATTCAAAACAAAAAAGAGAAAGAGATAACATATTGGTAAAAATATGATGGGATTACTACCTCTAGGAAGAAAGGGAATCTCAATTAACTTAGCTAGAAACGATAAAATTTCTGAAGTCACTCATAATTTCTCGACTTGGATAAATTGAAACCATTCAAGTGAATATATGGGTCTTTTTCAGTGACCACTATAAATATAAAAAGGTCGAATGGAATGGAAAAATATACAAACTACAAGTACCTGTGAAATTGGCGAAGGTCTTAGAGAACTCCTGAGGATCACATGCATCCCTATAAACAATTACAGATGTGGTGGTGGCCACATGTCCAAAAATTTGAGCTTGACTGAGTATACTTTTCTAGTTGTAATAGCAATGCTCTGGTAGAGCAAGAAAAATAATTAAGGTCGAATGAAGCAAAGATGGGTAGGGTAATTCGATTTGGTGAAACCCTAATCAACATCGACCCTTAGATTCATAAACCAAATTTGCACCATTGATGGTGCATGGGTACAAGGAGCACATGGGTTCACATGAACAAGGATCACATGGCATAGAATGATTAGTGCCAAGTGTATAAGGGTGGGCTAGTAAATCAAGTGCCATGCAAATATATATATATATATATATATATATATATATATATAAGAAGAGCCATATCATAGTTAATTAGATATGAGAATTGAAAAATATGTGTTGAATACATGGTTATAAATGTAAAGATTTGGTACATAATGGTTATAAGATATGAATCTTATAACTTCACAAATTCTCATAATTGATAACCATGATATTATACAAGAAGTGAATTAATAAATATGACTATAAAGATAATACAAGACCATAACGAAGATTATGAGAATCAAAAAAGACCTAGCATAATAGTAGTAAACCCTTTTTAATAATCCAAAAGTAGAGAGAAAATCCATGGATATCAAATTCAAGTTTAAAGGAAATTGGACAATTTTATTGAATCCTTGAAGAATCCATAATAAAATAGATTTAATGAGGGAGACATTAAATGAAATGTTGTTACCCATTTTGATATTTATAACAATAAGAAGAAATTTATTTTTATATGAAATTGAGGTATGTTACATTAGAGTGATGGATACAAAAAAATTCAACCAAATTGACTCACATCATCAAAGTTGTTGTAGCTTCTAGAGAAAACCCTTTGGCTGAGGAGAGGTCAATGCCTAGGACATCTTAGTGTCTCTTGAAGGTAATTCATTGCTATTGAAGGGAAATGTAAATGATTTTAAATCTAGCTCAATTACCTTTCACAGATGTAGATTCAAACACACACATAAACAATATGGATCATCCCAAGAACAAATGTTCAAGCCTAGTGGCATATACACAGTAAATGCAACTTAATTTATCGTTGTATTAAGGATGTGAAGGAGAAAAATAAGGAAGGAACTCAATAGAGAGGGATGCATAGATCCATAATCCTTAGTGTAAATCCTAATAGAATCATGAAAGAGTAATGAAATGAAGTGCAGAAATTATGGAGCGCATTTTAAGGTTTCCAACTCAATATTTCATAGGTACTTTTTGCTACAATATAACATAGTATTTTGCTACAATATAACATAGTAAATATGCAATCTCATAGATATTGTCTCATACAACATAACACAAGTAAATCTATGATTTATGTAGAAAATCATGTAGATTCAAAAACTAATGCAATTTGCTAAAGCAAGAGACAAGAATATACTTCTACTCTTTACAGTAGAAGCCCATAAACATCGAGAAAACAATAATCGATAGAGGAAGAGAATCAAAGGCACATAACACGATAAATATTCGGGGAAAGCCACAACTCAAAACCCCACTATCTGTTTTGTATTAATCCCAAAAATCAAGATGAAATTACAATGCTTGTTCTCTCTAGAACAATCCCAACACTCAGCAAATTCAATCTCCAACTCATAAGCAAGCTCAAGGCCAAAGCTTAACCTCTTCACAAGCTCTCCAAGTCTCTATTACAATGTGTAATTCCTATGAAGGATAGCTTGTATTTAAAGGAAAATAAAGCCTCTAAAAATGGTGAAATCCCTTAAGGATCAATTCTTGATTGCATGCACTATCAATGCAACTCAAAAAAATATAAAACAAATAGTACACTGTCCTTGCACTCTAGTCTCAACTAGGTCTTTCTCAGAATCAACATGCATGAGTTTTTGATGAGTAAATATTCAGTTAACTAGAGTAGCACTGCTGGAGTTCATTAGCGTCACCACTGGCTGTTAACTCACTATTGGTTCTCTCAATGAATTTGAGAACTAATTTAACTGATCTGACTCATGAAACTGAGTCTTCTGTTTTACAACTCACAATTAACTCACACTGGACACCTACAAAGCAGGGAGAACATATACATGACTTCCAAAAGACTTCCAACTCAAATTTCCCAAGTTAAGTAAGTTTAATAAACTTAATTTAACTATTTTAAGTTTCCATGAGAATAGAATTCAAATTTAATTCACAGTTTAATTCAAGGAAAAATTAAACTGGAATTTCTTGTTGCCATTTCTCAACACTCCCTCTCAACAAGAAAGGGATTATTAATTACCCTGATCCTGTCTATGTGAAACTCGAATTTACATCTTGACAATGCCTTTGTCAAGATGTCAACATATTTCTCCTCCATGGGAATGTTATCTAATGACATGATCTGCCTTAATACACAACCTCCGAGATGATGATATTGGATTTCAATATGCTTGGAACGATCATGAAAGAATGCATTTTCAGAAAGTTTGATAAAACTCTGATTATCACAATAAATCACTATCGGATCCATTTGCTGACCAAAAAAACCAACCAAGATCTTCCTCATCCAGAGAGCCTCACATGCTATCTGACTTGTAGCTATGTACTCTGCCTTTATCGAACTGAGTGCAACCTATCTCTGTTTCCTACTGTACCAAGAAATCGCTGCTAACCCAATACTAAAGATCCCTCCTGATGTGCTTTTCCTGTCAGATGGAATCCCTGCCCAATCTACATTGGTGAAGCCTTGAAGCTTCACTCCCTCTGTCCATCTATACCATAACCCAAACTGAGTAGTGCCTCTAAGGTATCTCAATACATGCTTTGCCACCTTCCAATACAACTTGGTAGGCCTAACCATTGCTTTACTAATCTGGTTAACTGCATAGCACATATCTGGTCATGTGTTCACCAAGTACATGAGTGAACACACAAGCTGCTTGTAAACAATAGCTTCCACTACTTCCCCTGGAGTAGCTTTCTCCTTGATCCGGACTTAAACAGGAACGCAACAAATTACAGAGATAACCATATACATAAAGATGCAGCGGAAATAATACTTCATTTCATTAATGGAAAATACTGAAATATGCTTACAACCAGAAATGGAAATAAACCAGCTAGGGCGATGGTAGCTTATCTCTGAGAAGAGATGTGGTGGCTACATGCCTCTGAACTGTATTACAATGAGGCTCGAAGGCCTATTTATTGTTGAGAAACAATGGAAAACCCTTAACATTCCAAAACCTAACCCTAGGAGATGAAACGCCAAACTGTGGGCCCCGTCTGGGGTAAATTGGTACATCAACTTCCCGGGGTCGTAACTTTGGCATACGATCTCCGTTTGACGCGTACAATAGCTCGTTAGAAAGATCTCTCCGAGCACTACCATTGTTGGAATGGGCAACATCGGTCCATTCCATGGACCCATGTTGCCCCGGATTCCCCAAAAAATGTCGTTTAGGGCCTCAAAACGGCTCCGGAAGTTCAGGACCTCAAAAACTGCTAAAAATAGTAAGTTGTGCTATAATTAAGGAAACTAAAAATGCTGAGAAAGACAATGGTGGGGGTCCAGGTGGACTTGGCAGGTGGCCACTAATATCCACCTGGATCATTCCTCCCCCCTTAGGAAGCAATGGTCCCCATTGCGTTGAGCTCCTCCATGAGATGAGGAAACTTTTGCTGAACTTGTTCCCTGGTGAGCCACTTGCCCTGCTGAAGGAGTTGGCCTGCTTTGACAACTCGATACAGTTGGATATTCTGTTGGCAAGTGTTCTTGATCTGTGTGTCCATGATCCGATCAGTTGCAGCTTGTTCCATGCAATCTGGATTTAATTCTGTGGGTTTGAGTTGTTCTGCAATGTCGGATGTGTCTAGCAATGGTGGAAAGTATGGCCGAAGGCGGTCCACATTGAACACTGGGTGCAGGCCAAGGAATGGAGGAATGCTGAGCTCAAATGCAATGTCTCCCATAGCCTTAGTAATGGTGTAAGGACCATATCGGAGTGGTCTCAATTTCCGATAGGCTCCAGTAAGGCGTTCCTTTTGCAAATGCAACCAGACTTTGTCGCCCACCTGAAACTTGTGTGGCACCCGATATTGATCATGTCGCTACTTGTACTTGGCATTTGATTTCTCAAGAATGTCATGGACCTGCTGGCGAATATGTTGGATGCGCTCAATGAAGCTGGTGGCCTTATCTGTTTCGGACTGGACATGAGCTGAATTTATGTGAGTAGTTGCAAGTGGCATGGCCACATCAATGGGGCAGAGTGGCTGAAATCCCAAACCCACCTGAAAAGGACTATGGCCAGTGGAGCTGTGAAGAGCTCGGTTGTAGCTGTGCTGAACATAGGGGAGGCTCTCGTCCCATGTGCATGGATGCTTTGAGTTATACATGCACAGAATGTGCACAATCATCCTATTGACAACCTCTGTCTGGCCATCAATTTGAGGATGGAAGGTTGTGGACTTCGTGAGTTTGGTGTCCAGCATTGACTAGAGACTGGACCAAAATGTGCTGAGAAACTGGCTGTCTCGATCTGAGATGATAGATTGTGGGATCCCAAAGTGCACCCACACTCGTTCAAAGAAGAGTTTAGCAGTGGCTTCTGCTGTGATATTCTTCTTGCAGGCCACCATAATGGCCATCTTCGAGAACCTGTCGACGACCACAAAAACACAGTCATTTCCATGCTTAGTGGAAGGAAGGCCTGACATGTAATCCATGGAGATGGATTCCCAAGGTCGACTAGGGGTAGGCAACGGGGTATAGAGGCCGTGCTTCTTAATGGTCGGTTTGGCAATGGCACAGGCAGTACATGATCTGATGTACTTCCCAACATCCTATCGAAGATTCGGCCAATAGAAATAATTTTGTAGTACTGCCACTGTTTTCTCAACCCCGAAATGCCCAGCAGCCTGACTGTAGTGTGCTTCCCAAATCATCTTGGCACGCTCGCTTGAAGGAACACAAAGGTGACCGAGGTGGCATAATAGGGCATCCTGGAGGTGAAAATCTGGAACATGCCGACCCTCCAAGAGTGTCTGGTATGTGTGGCCGAATTCTAGGTCGCTTTTGTAGAGAAGTGGCCAATCAGAAGTCTCGTGCCCACAAGAGTTGAGCACAGTGGTTAACGCCATGATCGGTGGTCGACTGAGGCAATCTGCAACATTATTGGTGCTGCCCTTCTTATACTTGATATTCAAGTGGAACTGTTGCAGGTATGTAGACCACTTCTGATGGCGATCATTCTGCAATTTCCCTTGGGTCTGTATGAACTGCAGGGGTCGGTGGTCTGTGTGGATGACCGTTTCCTTCCCCAAAATGTAATGCTTCCATTGTCGGCAGGCCTGTACAATGGAATACATCTCTTTATCATAAGTGGGGTACTTCCGGACTGTGTCTGAAAGTGTTTCACTGTGATATGCCACTGGATGTCCATGTTGAGTAAGGACTGCCCCAATAGCATAGTCAGAGGCATCTGTCTCGACCTCAAATGGTTGTTGTAAATCTGGTAACGCGAGCATTGGTGCCGTGCAGAGGCGATCCTTCAACTCCATGAATGCCTTCTGTTGAGATTCAGACCAAAAGAATTTTGCTTTCGCCCCTCCCTTGGTGACTTGACTCAAGGGCCAAGAAATATGAGAAAACCCCAACACAAACCTGCGGTAGAAGTTGGCAAGACCTAGAAAGCTGCGGAGCTCTGTTAGAGTGGTTGGAGAGGGCCAATCCTGAATGACTTGGATCTTGGCTGGATCGACATGCACCCCCTGTTCATCAATGATGTATCCCAGATACTGAACCTGGCTCTGATACCATTGATCCAGACTTAAACAGGGACGCAACAAATTACAGAGATAACCATATACACAAAGATGCAGTGGAAATAATACTTCATTTCATTAATGGAAAATACTGAAATATTCTTACAACCAGAAATGGAAATAAACCAACTAGGGCGATGGTAGCTTATCTCTGAGAAGAGATGTGGTGGCTACACGCCTCTGAACTATATTACAATGAGGCTCGAAGGCCTATTTATTGTTGAGAAACAATGGAAAACCCTTAACATTCCAAAACCTAACCCTAGGAGATGAAACGCCAAACTGTGGGCCCCGTTTGGGGTAAATTGGTACATCAACTTCCCGGGGTCGTAACTTTGGCATACGATCTCTGTTTGACGCGTACAATAGCTCGTTAGAAAGATCTCTCCGAGCACTACCATTGTTGGAACGGGCAACATCAGTCCATTCCATGGACCCATGTTGCCCCCGGATTCCCCAAAAAACGTCGTTTAGGGCCTCAAAACGGCTCCGGAAGTTCAGGACCCGAAAAAATGCTAAAAATAGTAAGTTGTGCTATAATTAAGGAAACTGAAAATGCTGAGAAAGACAATGGTGGGGGTCCAGGTGGACTTGGCAGGTGGCCACCAATATCCACCTGGATCATTCCTCCCCCCTTAGGAAGCAATGGTCCCCATTGCGTTGAGCTCCTCCATGAGATGAGGAAACTTTTGCTGAACTTGTTCCCTGGTGAGCCACTTGCCCTGCTGAAGGAGTCGGCCTGCTTTGACAACTCGATACAGTTGGATATTCTGTTGGCGAGTGTTCTTGATCTGTGTGTCCATGATCCGATCAGTTGCAGCTTGTTCCATGCAATCTGGATTTAATTCTGTGGGTTTGAGCTGTTCTGCAATGTTGGATGTGTCTAGCAATGGTGGAAAGTATGGCCGAAGGCGGTCCACATTGAACACTGGGTGCAGGCCAAGGAATGGAGGAATGCTGAGCTCAAATGCATTGTCTCCCATAGCCTTAATAATGGTGTAAGGACCATATCGGAGTGGTCTTAATTTCCGATAGGCTCCAGTAAGGCGTTCCTTTTGCAAATGCAACCAGACTTTGTCGCCCACCTGAAACTTGTGTGGCACCCGATGTTGATCATGTCGCTGCTTGTACTTGGCATTTGATTTCTCAAGAATGTCATGGACCTGCTGGCGAATATGTTGGATGCGCTCAATGAAGCTGGTGGCCTTATCTGTTTCGGACTGGACATGAGCTGAATTTATGTGAGTAGTTGCAAGTGGCATGGCCACATCAATGGGGCATAGTGGCTGAAATCCCAAACCCACCTGAAAAGGACTATGGCCAGTGGAGCTGTGAAGAGCTCGGTTGTAGCTGTGCTGAACATAGGGGAGGCTCTCGTCCCATGTGCGTGGATGCTTTGAGTTATACATGCACAGAATGTGCACAATCATCCTATTTTCAACCTCTATCTGGCCATCAGTTTGAGGATGGAAGGCTGTGGACTTCGTGAGTTTGGTGTCCAGCATTGACCAGAGACTGGACCAAAATGTGCTGAGAAACCGACTGTCCTGATCTGAGATGATAGACTGTGGGATCCCAAAGTGCACCCACACTCGTTCAAAGAAGAGTTTAGCAGTGGCTTCTGCTGTGATATTCTTCTTGCAGGCCACCATAATGGCCATCTTCGAGAACCTGTCGACGACCACAAAAACACAGTCATTTCCATGCTTAGTGGAAGGAAGGCCTGACATGTAATCCATGGAGATGGATTCCCAAAGTCGAATAGGGGTAGGCAACGGGGTATAGAGGTCGTGCTTCTTAATGGTCGGTTTGGCAATGGCACAGGCAGTACATGATCTGATGTACTTCCCAACATCCTGTCGAAGATTCGGCCAATAGAAATAATTTTGTAGTACTGCCACTGTTTTCTCAACCCCGAAATGCCCAGCAGCCCGACTGTAGTGTGCTTCCCAAATCATCTTGGCACGCTCGCTTGAAGGAACACAAAGGTGACCGAGGTGGCATAATAGGGCATCCTGGAGGTGAAAATCTGGAACATGCCGACCCTCCAAGAGTGTCTGGTATGTGTGGCCGAATTCTAGGTCGCTTTTGTAGAGAAGTGGCCAATCAGAAGTCTCGTGCCCACAAGAGTTGAGCACAGTGGTTAACGCCATGATCGGTGGTCGACTGAGGCAATCTGCAACATTATTGGTGCTGCCCTTCTTATTCTTGATATTCAAGTGGAACTGTTGCAGGTATGTAGACCACTTCTGATGGCGATCATTCTGCAATTTCCCTTGGGTCTGTATGAACTGCAGGGGTCGGTGGTCTGTGTGGATGACCGTTTCCTTCCCCAAAATGTAATGCTTCCATTGTCAGCAGGCCTATACAATGGAATACATCTCTTTATCATAAGTGGGGTACTTCCGGACTGTGTCTGAAAGTGTTTCACTGTGATATGCCACTGGATGTCCATGTTGAGTAAGGACTGCCCCAATAGCATAGTCAGAGGCATCTGTCTCGACCTCAAATGGTTGTTGTAAATCTGGTAACGCGAGCACTGGTGCCGTGCAGAGGCGATCCTTCAACTCCATGAATGCCTTCTGTTGAGATTCAGACCAAAAGAATTTTGCTTTCGCCCCTCCCTTGGTGACTTGACTCAAGGGCCAAGAAATATGAGAAAACCCCAACACAAACCTGCGGTAGAAGTTGGCAAGACCTAGAAAGCTGCGGAGCTCTGTTAGAGTGGTTGGAGAGGGCCAATCCCGAATGACTTGGATCTTGGCTGGATTGACATGCACCCCCTGTTCATCAATGATGTATCCCAGATACTGAACCTGGCTCTGATACCACTGATCCGGACTTAAACAGGAACGCAACAAATTACAGAGATAACCATATACACAAAGATGCAGCGGAAATAATACTTCATTTCATTAATGGAAAATACTGAAATATGCTTACAACCAGAAATGGAAATAAACCGGCTAGGGCGATGGTAGCTTATCTCTGAGAAGAGATGTGGTGGCTACATGCCTCTGAACTGTATTACAATGAGGCTCGAAGGCCTATTTATTGTTGAGAAACAATGGAAAACCCTTAACATTCCAAAACCTAACCCTAGGAGATGAAACACCAAACTGTGGGCCCCGTTTGGGGTAAATTGGTACATCAACTTCCCGGGGTCGTAACTTTGGCATACGATCTCCATTTGACGCGTACAATAGCTCGTTAGAAAGATCTCTCCTAGAACTACCATTGTTGGAACGGGCAACATAGGTCCATTTGTCCATGTTGCCCCCAGATTCCCCAAAAAACGTCGTTTAGGGCCTCAAAACGGCTCCGGAAGTTCAGGACCCGAAAAACTGCTAAAAATAGTAAGTTGTGCTATAATTAAGGAAACTGAAAATGATGAGAAAGACAATGGTGGGGGTCCAGGTGGACTTGGCAGGTGGCCACCAATATCCACCTGGATCACTCCTTCCTCCAGTTACTAGCTAGAGGAGTCTCCATGGGTTTACTTCTCTCCATGCAAAATCTCCTGAGTATCTCGTTGGCATACTTTCCTTGAGATACAAACAACTCCCCATCTCCCTTCCATATCTCCATGCTAATAAAGTAATGCATGAGCCCAATGTCCTTCATCTCAAACTATCTTGCAAGGCCCTCCTTGCAATATTTGATGAGGTTCTCATCACCTGTCACTATAAGATCATCTACATATAGTATAATGATCACATCAACCCAAACTGACTGCTGCACTGCTTCCTAAAATGAAGATGGCTCTGTCACAACACATCCACCCATAGGTTCCATGTATCCAATGTACCTCTCTGGTGAGCTCCTCTGTCTGCGCTGAGAAGAGGGTGCTCCCACATTCTCCCGTGCATCATCCAACAATCTATCAGCCTCTCTAGTGTGCTTTCTTCCCTCTCTGGAAGACTCTGCCTGAGTGGATGTCTCCACTCTCCAAACCTCTGCATGTGGCTGATCCACATCAATCTGAGGCCCCTCAACGTTCGGAGCTAAAATCTCCTCATCCGCATGTAGCTAAAGCTCCCTCTCAAGGGATACTGGCATGGCCTTCTCCTCATCGAACTTGATATCCCTGCGAACCACTGTCATCAGATTGGTTAGCATGTACACCCGATAATTGTGGGGTGTATCAGTGTACCCAACAAAGATCCTCAACTCTGCTGTTGGCTCAAGCTTCTTCCGTGCATATTTGGTCACATGGCAATAAACCAATGACCCAAAATCCTGAAGTGACCAACATCTGGCCTCTTACAGGAATAATCCTCCACTGGTGTCTTCATCTCAAGTATTCGATGTGGGCTAAGGTTTTGAACATAAACCATTGTGTTGCATGCCTCAACCCACAAGTGTAGTGGTTGGCCCTGATCATGCAACATCACCCTTGGTTCTCCTACTATGCTCATGTTTTTCCTCTTGACAACCCTGTTCTATTGAGGGTTATGGGGTATCGTCAACTCTCGTTGAATCCCTTCCACTGCACAGAAGTTCTTAAACTCATTGGAGACATACTCACCACCACTATCACTCCATAGAGCTTTAACCTTCTTGCTAGAATATTTCTCTACCAATGCTTTGAACTCACAAAACTTTGTGAAAGTTTGATCCTTTTTGTGCTTAAAAAATACCCAGCATTTATGAGAATAGTCATCAAAAAATATAAGAGAATACCTGTGTTTGGCCATGGATGCTGTCGAGAATGGTTCACACACATCTGAATTGACTCTCTCCAAAATATAATCTACTCAACTATCTTTGTCTCCAAAGGAAGACTTGGTGTATTTTCCCAAAGTACAACCCTTGCATGTATCAACTTGCTCAAGCGTACCTTTGGGAAGATTGGTAGAGATTTGCTACAATATCTTCAAAGCCCCATGATGCAAGTGGTCCAATTGCCTATGCCACAACTTATCGATGTATCGAATCAACATGTTTTCCACATTTGAACTCAAAGCAACACAATCCTCTACCTTTATCTTATAGAGATTCTGAACTCTAATCCCTATATTCTTTTCTTTACCCGTGGCTATGTGTCAAAGGAATGCCTTTCCTTTCGAAAAGATCACATCATAGCCTTTATCCTTAAGCATGGAAACGAATACCAATTTCTTCATTAGTCTGATTACATACATAACATTCTTCAAGGTGAGTGGAGCATGCTCCCTCTGAAAAGTAATAGTGCCCACACCAGTAACACTATACTTACCTTCATCACCCATCTCGATATGCATCTTGAGATATTTCTCCTCCAGTTCACTGAATAAATCTTTGTCGCCAGTCATGTGGAAAGAAGCTCCATTGTCTAAGTACCGGACACTTCCCATAATTGAAGACACCATACATGCAATGAGGAAAAATTCCAATTCAAATTGGGAGGTCAAAGCCTCACCCACTGCTCCTCCCGAGGACTTCTCCTTGGACTTATTCAATGGACAATTTGTAGCAAAGTGACCCATCTTGTGACAATGAAAGCATTTAACTTTCTTGATGTCCTTCTTCATACCTCCATGATAAGAATTTGATTTGGAACGATAAATTTTACCTTTCTCCTTGCTTGCCTTAGTCGCTAAGGCACAATTTTCTTCATCATCAGTCTTTGATGAAGAGCCATCCCTAATGTTCCTCCTGATCTCATCCTGCATCAAATATGACCATAGTTGTTCCCAATTTGGCAGCTTCTCCCAACCATTGACAGAGTCCTAATAACTATGCCAACTCTTTGGGAGTCCAAGAAGAGCAAGGCTTACCATATCCTCCTCGGAAATGTGATTCCAAGACTTCCAAGTTCATCCCAACATTTTGTGAACTTGGTCAAGTACTTTGGAATTGTCTCCCCTTTCTCCATCTTAATTTTACGAAGTTTATCATTCAGTGCCAACTTCCTTTGATCACTGCGATTCTGATACAAGTCCATTAATGTTTTCCACATAGCATGTGGGGTTTCCTTTCCATGGAGACTCGAGACAATATGATCTCGAGCTCCCTCAAGGATTATCCACCTTGCCTTTGCCACACACTTCTTCCACTCAGCCAAGTTTTGTGCATTAGTAGCTGCTAGCTTCGGCATTTCCTGTTCAACAAATTCCTTTAAGCCATTGTCCTCTATCACAACCTCCATCTTGTCCCTCTAGGCTATAAAATTTGAGCTACCTTCCAAGGTATACTCAAGCCTCAACCAATAGAATGCCATTTGTCGATCTTGAAGTATGTATGAAAATTTGACTTTCACCTGTAACCCAGAAATTCAAAACTTTGAAATCTCCCCTAGAAAGATGATTTTAAATCAATGATATCTCCCTCATTCGAACTCTGATTCGGCCGATTTGTTTTTTGAATTTGGGTATATTTTCCCAAGGAATCCATATCTACAAGTTTTTATGAAACTGTTTCACATAAATTTTCAGATATTCTCTACAAACTCTCGGCCCAAAAAACAATCTTGCTCCGATACCATGTAGAAAATCTTGTAGATTCACAAGCTAATACAATTTGTGAAAGAAAGAGAGAAGAATCTACTTCTACTCTTTACAACAGAAGCCCATAAACATCGAGAAAACAATAATCAGCAGAGGAAGAGAATCAAAGGCACATAACACAATAAACATTCGGGGAAAGCCACAACTCAAAACCCACTATATGTTTTGTATTAATCCCGAAAATCAAGATGAACTTACAATGCTTGTTCTCTCTAGAACAACCCCAACACTTAGCAAATTAAATCTCCAACTCATAAGCAAGCTCAAGGCAAAAGCTTAGCCTCTTCACAAGCTCTCGAACTCTCTATTCCAATGTGTAATTCCTATGAAGGATAAATTGTATTTAAAGTGAAATAAAGCCTTTAAAAACTGTATAATCCATTAAGGATCAGTTCTTGATTACATGCACTATCAATGCAACTCAAAAAAATCTAAAACAAACAGTACACTGTCCCTGCACTCTAGTCTCAACTGGGTCTTTCTCAGAATCGACATGCATGAGTTTCTAATGAGTAAATATTCAGTTAACTAGAGTAGCACTGGTGGAGTTAATTAGTGTCACCACTGACTGTTAACTCACTATTAGTTCTCTCAATCAGTTTTAGAACTAATTTAACTGAATTGACTCTTGAAATCGAGTCTTCTATTTTACAACTCACAATTAACTCACACCGGACTCCTACAAAGTAGGAAGAACATATACATGACTTCCAAAATACTTCCAACTCGAATTTCCTAAGTTAAGTTTAATAAACTTAATTTAACTATTTTAAGTTTCTATGAGAATAGAATTCGAATTTAATTCACAGTTTAATTCAAGGACAAATTAAACTAGAATTTCATGTTGCCATTTCTCAACAATTTATGAGGTAGCAACTACAAATTACACAATTTCCGACGAAGAGAAACAAACATGAAGTGACATACAGAGGAATAACACATAATACACATTCCTATACTTGGAATCACCTAATATTCTTCATTAATATTCAAAAATGGATTCCATATCATAGGCTCAGATTGTTGAAATTTGTAGAGAAATTACCACCTGAGGAACATGAAATTGAAGCATAACTTGTAACCTTTCTCTGAAAAGAGAATTCAAAATCACTGAAAAGACAAAATTCAAAACCCCTGAGAACAAAATTTGGGAACCTTCATAATGAGTTTCCTCTTCTATTTTATAGGGAGAGAGGGCTCAAACAATAGTTACAAAATATATCAGAATGCTACAACTGTCTAAACCACCAGCTGTCTCAACATGTGAATGGCCTAGTTGTCCTAATCATTACATAACAAACTTGATTCTTTTCTTGAAAATAAAAAATTAACAAAACATTGAAAACGTGAGGTGTGATGATTGACACATCAAAATATATCCAATATTGATTCCAATGATTTCCTCTGATCAAGCCACGCCTCTGCCATTGTATTCCTCCATGGGTTCTGACCAATTTGCCTATCACTTTCTCCCTTTAACTACTTGAAACCCCCCTTTTTGGAGCTGGACTTGGTCAAGTGTGGTGGATTTAGAGGCGTTCAAAAACTTAACTGCTGCCTCATCCACCTTTTATTACCTTTGTGCTATACTATCAAGGCTCAATACATCTCTTAAAATTTCCATAGTGGAAGTTCAGAGCTGAAACACATCATAACTTTATTTTAAATGACAATATGAAAAAAATAAATTTTGATGCCTTTAGCCCTTCTGTGCTTAGGTCCTTATTTCTTATCCACCATAGAACCACTACATGTGACCACCAAAATAACACTTAGGGGATACATTATCGGAGCCTTTTTCCATTATAACTCTATTTAAAATAACTGTTATGAAATCATAAATTTTTGATTCTCTTGGCCTCTTTTCTCTTAGCCATCTTATCACAATTCTCCCATAGAGCTGGGTATGGTGACCAACGAATTAGCACTTAGGTGCCAAAGAATTTGGGCTTATGTTAGGTTCCTATTTCCCTTTGTAATCATGCTCTTCCTTTAGTTCTTTTATGTCTTTACAACCAAGTGCTAATCCACATCGAAGCCCCTTAGTATCGTAACTTGTATAAAATTATTTTACCACAGAGTTTTGATATACGCATCCCTGATTAGCTCCATAGCACTTGGGTGTTTTCCCCTAGTATGTACCCTTGCTTCTTTGGGTCCTCATGACCAAACACCATTCAATATTGGAGTTCCTTTCATCAGAACTTTTGTTAATATCAATTAGGATTGGAGTTCCGATATCGACAACCTAATATGATGATGTCATCATTGCCATGTGGTGCCTTCGGAGTGATGACACGTGTCACCCAGATTTTCCACACAAGACCACCTAAAAATGTTAAAACTGACTGCCACATTCTCATTGTATGGTCATGTCATGCTGACATCATCCACCACATTTTCTCCTTGGGGCCAATCACCTACTGCCATATCTCTTCTTAGAGGAGAGAGAAAGGGTACTTGGGGTCCTTTGTTTTTTCAATGATTTCCTTTGTAAATATATTTTCCTCACTACCTTGGTGCTTCTAAAGAATTGTAATTGTCAAGGAGTTATAAAACTTGGAGGTTTCGATATCACTCTACTTCAAGGTCTAGCCTTCGGATATCGAGTTCTGATACCCCATTTTGGGTTTGCTTTTAAATAAACTGCCGAGGTCACCTCCACATTCTGACTTTCGATATCCTGAAATCCTGATACGCTGCCTGTTAGTCCTTCCAATATTAGGTCCCGAAGTGTTACGCTTGCTCTAAAATTGTCATCCCCATGGTTGGTCTTTCCCTTTTTATTTTAGCTTCTGAAATTTCGGCCCTCTCTATTGGATTCAACCTCAGAATTTTGGCTCTCCCTTTGTTAGTCAATCAAGAATGCGCTAGTCCTCCTCTAAACTAGGGATGAAAGATAGGACCATTTGACACATTTACAAGAGGGTATGACAAGTGACAACATCAACCCTTATTGGGCACAGTTACTTACTAGCAAGATGCTGAGAACCTGTAAACTAGTAGCCTTCACCAGTGTCAAAAATATATTGAACCTGTAAAACTAGAAAATCTCCATAGAACTTTATTTGCTGGGATTCCTCTCCTCATAATACTTGAAATGTAGAACTAGAACTTCTAAAAAATGGAAATTAAAATATCACATAGTGATCTTATTTATGTCCAAGGCTCAATTCACCCAAGTGAAGTCAACCTTCCAATGATACCAAGCCAACATCTGAGTATGGACCTTATGCCATTGTTCTCTATAAAGTTAGCAATTAAAAGAGGCATGTACCATGTGGAAGTTTTAGGTAAAACATTTAATACATACCCCATAATTGATACCTATTGTTATCCAAAGAAAAATTTGTTGGAAATAATACTGAGAGGGGGGGGGGGTGAATCAGTATTATTAATTTCTTTTCAATATACCATCCAGATTTATGCTTTAAATTATTCTTCCGAAATTGATAATTAACTTGTATGTCAGTAGCATAAAATGATGAACAAGAACAGTTAAAAACAGATTGTCACACAATGGAACACCATATATAAGGTGGAAACCCAATGTGGGTGAAAACCACCTGCTGCAATATGTCTCTATCTTCTTTCAAATAGAATTTCTTTTACAATGAATTTGTACTGGTGCAGTCCTTTACTAGTACACAGGTTGCAACCTGTAGAGAGCTACAACCCTCTCTCGTTTTCTAGTCTCTCCTGGAAGGGAGCTACAACCCCCTACTTCATTCAAGGACCACGTTTCATTAATTTTCAGACTAGATCCAAGAAGATCAAATGGTCATCAAGTATAAACAAATATTCAGAATTACCCAAGCATTAGATCAATATATATATTTTCTTTATACAACAGATCTTTCAAAATCACCCAAGCGCCAACCCAAGCACTAGATCAAAATATAAATAAATGCTCGATCTGGTCACCCATTAAAAACAGAGGTTGTTTATGCCAAAATCAGAACACAATGCAGAGGATATACATATAACAGTGCATTCGGAGGCTAGACACAAGACAAACCCAATATGCGCACCCAGAGGAGGCTATATCAGAGTTAAAGAATGACTGCTGCTTAAAAGAAACCCTGCGGTTGGCTGCTCTTATGCTACTTACTGAATTGCAATACACCCGAAGCAATGCGATTTCTCTCGAAGAAATGTCTGAAATTCAAGCCTGTGATCCTTTGCTCTGTTCTGCGCACATTCTCCTTGATTTAGGTTCAGTAATTGCTCCTTAACTGATGCCAATCAATTCTCCCTTAAGATCTTCAATTCATAATCGATGCCTTGCCAAAGGATCTCTTTTCTTCTTATATAGTCATGCTTTTGATAAAACCATGAGTCGAAACCAGAGGATCCGAAATCCTGTGGCGCAACTGTTTTGACCGATCTCTTAAGAAGAAGTCTTAAGCGGGAAAACGATGAAAACCGTCCAAACAACAAAAGGCGGACTTAAACTGAATGAACCCATAATAATACAATATCGGGTCCGCTTTTCATCGCTACCAGCGCATGCCCATATCATGGCCTATTCCCGACGTCCGATCCGATAGATCGGATGCGACATGCCCATTAACCAGCCTTTATATATATATATATATATATATATATATATATATATATATATATATATATATATATATCGGGTCCGCTCTTTTCATCGCTATCGATAATTTGAAGTGGAAGGCTTTTATAAACTGTGCGATTACCGCGGATGCGATGTTATTATAAAATCCCTTTAAAGCTTCCATCGGGTCCACCACCTCTTATCAAAATTGGAGGATTGGGGTGGACAACCCTATATACATTGCGACATACTGCGGATGCGATATTATTATAAACCAAAAGCGATATGCCGTCGGGTCCAATGCAGTCAGAAGTTTCAACGGTGTTACATACCCGAACCACCGATGCGCATATATGCCGAAATACATGAATTAACCCATATAACTGTGTTTATCTGCCGAAAGGGGGAAATGCATACATGCTATTGTTTATTATGTAATACATATATATATGGGTTTTAAGTGCCCAAACACCTCCCGATAGTATTAATGAATGCATATATGGGATTTGATCTCCTGAACAACTCCCAATAGAGTTAAAGCATGCATATATGGCCTGATGACTCCTGATAATGAGTAAGCATGCATCCAAGGGTTATATAGGCCTGATTCCTCCCGATAAGCTCTTTATATATGAGAATGTGCCTCTATTGCTCCGATAAGCTCCCAATGGCTCAATGGCTCCCGATAACTGCTTCTTTGGCATATATAAGTGAGATGTTCATCTATGAGAGGGTTGCCATCAAGTACAATGCATGCATCACAATGCCAACAATCTCCCCCTTTGGACTTGATCGCAACAACACCAAAATCACTCTCCCCCTTTGACATCAAGGGCAAAGGGCAGATCAAGACATACTCTGTCCCTGATATATATATTTGGCTGCCCAGACCTGCGCCTCCTGACTATATCTCCCCCTGAGAATCTGCTCCTCCTGATTATGAACCGGATCATAAAAGCAATATCAACTTCAGATTTTTCAGGTAACCATTCCACACCACAGCTATTCTGGCTACTGGCTTCTTATAATACAAAGACCGCCCTGTTTTCCCTTCTGCTCATGCTGCTAATCGAACTCGGCACCTTTATTGCCATGGATATTGAGACAACCAAGAACTTACCGAGGCCCACCGGCCGCCTTGTTCGCTCCTATTGAAATCAAATATGGTGCACGCCTTATTTATAGTTCATCTACCAACATATTACTCATTCTGTAATACTATAATGCCAACAATGAATTATGCTCCCCCTAAACCTTGTACGCGTATACCCCATAAGAACCTCGCGTACAAGCACCAATCTGAGAATTAACAACAGGATGATGCGTCGACAACCCCCAGCTTTTGCCTGAGGTATTCAAAAGTCTCCTTGGGCAATGGTTTGGTAAATATATCAGCCACTTGTTCCTTAGAAGAAACATATTCCAACTTGACCTTTTGTTCAAGCACTTGTTCCCTAAGAAAATGATACTTGAACGGTATGTGCTTGGTTTTTGAATGCATGACTGGGTTCTTTGAAATGTTGATTGCACTTGTATTATCACATAAGATGGAGATAGGTGGAGTACAAGTGATTTGAAAATCCTGCAAGGTCTGCATCATCCAAAGAAGTTGAGTGTAACAAGATGTAGCAGCCACATATTCTGCTTCAGCTGTAGATAAGGCAATTGAACTTTGTTTCTTGCTGAACCATGATACTAGTCTAGAACCCATAAAGAAAGCACCACCACTTGTGCTTTTCCTGTCATCCACACTTCCGGCCCAATCTCCATCTGTGTAAGCATGGAGTGTGAGATCTGTGTTTCTAGGATACCATAAGCCATAGTTTTGAGTACCTTGAAGATATTTGAAGATTCTCTTAACTGCCCGAAGATGAGTTTCCTTAGGATTGGCCTGAAATCTTCCAACTATTCCCACTACATGCATGATGTCTGGTCGGGTACCTGTCAAATAAAGTAGACTTCCAATCATAGATCTGTAGGTTGGTTGATGAACTGCTGCTGATTCATCATTCGCACTAAGACTGCATCCTGTAACCATAGGGGTACATACTGGTTTTGAATCTTCCATGCCATACTTCTTCAAAATCTGCTTGAGGTACTTTGTTTGAGACAAGAAGATACTGTCTTCATTTTGTTGGATTTGCAATTCAAGAAAGTATGTCAATTCTCCTAGCAAGGACATTTCGCATTCTTTCTGCATTACCAAGGCAAAGCTTTGACTCATAACTTCTTCATTGCTTCCAAAGATAATATCATCTACATACACAACAAGTATTAGCAATTTGTCATTTTCAATTTTTATATAAAGATTGCTATCTGCTGATCCTTTTGAAAAACCTTGTTGATGAAGATATTTGTCCAAATGATAGTACCAAGCCCTTGGAGCCTATTTAAGACCATAGAGAGCCTTTTTCAATCTGCATACAAGATTTGGATCATTCCCAAGAATGAAACCATCTGGCTGCTCAATGTATACTTCTTCTTCTAAGTCTCCATTTAGAAAAGTTGATTTCACATCCATTTGAAAAACTTTGAACTTTTGAAAGCTTGAGAGAGCAAGGAACATTCAGATGGCCTCAAGTCTTGCAACAGGAGCAAAAGTTTCTTCAAAACCTATTCCTTCTTGTTGGGCATACCCTTTACACACCAGTCTTGCCTTGTTTCTAATTACCTCCCCATTTTCGTTCAACTTATTTTCGAAAATCCATTTTGTTCCTATGACATTCTTATCCTTTGGTTTAGGAACCAACTCCCAAGTGTTGTTCTTTTCGATCTGTTCAAGTTCTTCATCCATTGCATTGACCCAACATTCATCCTTGCATGCCTCTTTTACATTTTGTGGTTCAGTGGAGGAGAGTAATGCCAAATAGCTTGAAGCTTCTGCAGTTGATCTTATTGTTTGTACACCTGCCTCTTTTTGTCCCAAAATTTGAGATTCTGGATGATTCTTCTGTACATACCTGGATGGAGTCTTCTCTTCTATAATTATTTGTTCTTCAGGTGCCTCTTGAGGTTCTTTTTCTTCATCATTGGTTTGATTTGGAGGGTAGTCTTCATCTTCTTCGATATTTTCATACCTTACTTGCCTAGGAATGTATCCCTTTTCATCAACCACTACATCAATGTTGTCAACAATTCTTCCAAGTCTTTTATTGTAACACTTATGTGCTTTGTTGTGAGGAGAGTAACCAAGGAGAATGCCTTCGTGTGCTCTAGGCTCAAGTTTGCCAAGCTGTTCATCAGTATTCTTAATATAGCATTTGCTCCCAAAATTTTTGAAGTGCTTTATCGAAGGAGTCTCACCATACCAGAGCTCATGCGGAGTTTGAGTGTTGTTCACTCGGACATTTGTTTTGTTGAGAATAACAACCGCAGCAAATGTAGCTTCACCCCAGAAGGTTGCGGGAGTTCCAGACTCATCAAGCATAGCACGAGCCATTTGTTGGATTGTTCTGTTCATCCTTTCCACAACTCCATTCTGCTGAGGAGTCCTAGCTGTAGAGAATTCCCTTCTTATTCCATGTTCTTCACAGAAATCGAAAAACTCATTTGAGGTAAATTCCCCACCTCTGTCAGACCCGAGGCACTTAATTTTGTAATCTGATTCATTTTCAACCAAGGCTTTGAAAGACTTGAACTTTTCGAATGCTTCGTCTTTGTGCTTCATAAGTCCTAACCAAACCATCCTAGAGAAGTCATCAATGAATAATATTAAATATTCTTCTCCTCAAGGTGACCTTGTCCTAAATGGACCACATACATCTGTATGTACCAGCACAAGAGGCCTGCGAGCTGATCCTTCCTTTTCAGGAAAGTTAGTTCTGGTTTGCTTACCAAACTGACATGATTTGCATATTGTGTTGTCTGGAATTTTGATGTCTGGAAGACCACGGACTGCCTGGTATTTTCATGCTTTCCTTATTTGTGAAAAGCTTAGGTGCCCCAACCTCCAGTGCCATAACCAATGTTCATCGTCCTTGCTCAAGTAGCATTGTTGTTGTCCTTATTCAAATATGTATAAATTATTTGGAGTTCTTCTGCCTTTGATCACTGTTTTTCTTGTATCGAGATCACGAACACTACATCCATTTGATCGAAATATTACCTCTGTTCCTTGATCACACATCTGACTGACACTCAGTAGATTATGCTTCAAGCCATCAACATACAAAACATTTCCAGCCTTGACATTTTCTTTCAACTCAGCAGTGCTTTTTCCTTTTATGGCCGCAGGAGTATCATTTCCAAAAGAAACATTCTTTCCCTTTTCTAGAGTAGTATATGATTCAAGTTTTTCTTTATCACCTGTCATGTGCTTCGAACATCCACTGTCGATAAACCATAAATTTTCCTGTCCCTCTGCATAAAAAGCTATTCCACATCTTTCTGGTTGTGATTCCTTCATTTTCCATGTTCTGGCATTCGGGCTTTGTTCCTTCTGAGTTGTCTTCCGAAACCTACTCCTGCATTCAGATTCTTCATGACCAAAGTTATTACAAATAGAACATTCAATTTCACTTTCAAGGGTGGAAAAATTGTTATAAGTCCTTTTCTTGATTCCAGACATACTTCTTTGTTTTTGAGCTTCTCTAGTCATGATTGTCTTATAGGCAACACATTGAGCTACTTTGTGACCAAAGTTATGGCAAGAGAAACATTGCCCATTGAAGAAACTTCTGCGATTATCAAATCTGTCATCCAACCGATTGTAGTTTCTACCAACATCCATTCTTGAGGAAAATTGGGAAGATTTTACCTGTGGCTAGTTGTAGCTTCTGTTTGTAGCTTGCCTCCGATCTTCTTGATAGTTTTTGTTCATTCTTGAGATAAACTGTCCCTGATTTACTTGATGATTTCTATTAGGCCTTTTCTCGCTCCTTCTTGCTGCATCAAGATAACTTTTGGAGGTGGATGCTTGAGATGCTTCTCCATTATAACCCAGACCTGTCTTGATTAATGGAGAACGCTGCACATTGATGATCTCATCCAGATTTTCAGATCCTTTAACAAATTTAAGATTAAGAGCTTTTGTCTTCTCAATCTCTTTTCTAAGACCAACAATTTCACATTCCAATTTTTCAAGATGTTTTTCTCTTTCAGCTAGTTGACATTGCAGAGATTCAATAATCACATTTTTCTCTTCTAAGCAAATTTTGAGATTAGACATTTCTCCAAAAAAACCTTCTTCATCTATAGCATCCATGTAGTCATCATCCTCAAAATCCATTAAGAGTTTATAGTCATTACCTCGTTCATCTTCGTCACTATTTGAGAGTCCATCACTATCTTCAAGAGTGTAATAGCTTTTCCTGTTAGCATTCTGTTTCTTGTTCCATCTAACAGGTTCCTTTCCCTTGTCAGTCTTTTCTTTATGAGGAAATTTGGCAGCATAGTGACCCACTCTTCCACATGCAAAGCATTTGAAAGGTAACTTACCTTGGAATCGTCCCGCACCCCGTTGGAGATTTTTGACAAAATTTGATTCTTCTTCTTCTTTTGACACGTGTCCTGATTCATAGTATTCTCCTTTGCCTGAACCCTTTAAGGCAACTTCTCTCCTGTCTGATGGACCTCCTTTCCTCATTTCATAAGCAGTAAGAATTCCGTGAAGCTGTGACATTCAAAGACTTTGTAGATTCTCCTTTTCTTCTATTGCAGAAACTTTAGATTCAAACCTAGGTGACAAAGATCTTAGAACTTTTTCAACCACAACAGCCTCTTTTATTTCTTGTCCCAAGTTTTTCATACAATTAACAATCTCATCTACACGAAGAAAATAGTTAGCCACACTTTCATCATTATACATCTTGAGATTTTCATACTGAATCCCGAGGGTTTGAAGTTTTGCTCGTTTTACCTGATCATCTCCTTCATAGCTTAGGACAATCTTGTCCCATATTTCTTTTGCTGATTTTAACTGCATAACTTTCATGAATTCTGATTGAGATAGACATACTAGAAGAGTATTGACTGCCTTTGCATTTGTTTCATATTTCTTCTTCTCATTTGGATCTGTAGGAGTAGCTGATGGAAAAGTATACCCTGTTTCTATGATGTCCCAGACTTCTGTACCCAGAGATTGAAGATAGGCAGTAACTCTTACCTTCCAATATACGAAGTTTGTCCCATCAAAAATTGGTGGCCTGATGGATGCTTCCCTCTCATAGTTGCTCATGATGAACGATCTCCTTCAGGCGATCAAGCTTCTTCAGAAGGACCTGCTCTGATACCAATTGTTGGAAATAATACTGGGGGGGGCGGGGTGAATCAATATTATTAATTTCTTTTCAATAAACCATCCAGATTTATGCTTTAAATTATTCTTCCGAAATTGATAATTAACTTGTATGTTAGTACCATAAAATGATGAACAAGAACAGTTAAAAACAGATTGTCACACAACGGAACACCAGATATAAGGTGGAAACCCAATGTGGGTGAAAACCACCTACTGCAATATGTCTCTATCTTCTTTCAAATAGAATTTCTTTTACAATGAATTTGTACTGGTGCAGTCCTCTACCAGTACACAGGCTGCAACCTGCAGAGAGCTACAACCCTCTCTCGTTTTCCAGTCTCTCCTAGAAGGGAGATACAACCCCCTACTTCATTCAAGGACCACATTTCATTAATTTTTAGACTAGATCCAAGAAGATCAAATGGTCATCAAGTATAAACAAATATTCAGAATTACCCAAGCATCAGATCAATATATATATTTTCTTTATACAGCAGATCTTTCAAAATCACCCAAGCGCCAACCCAAGCACTAGATCAAAATATAAATAAATGCTCGATCTGGTCACCCATTAAAAACAGAGGTTGTTTATGCCGAAATCAGAACACAATGTAGAGGATATACATATAACAGTGCATTTGGAGGCTAGACACAAGACAAACCCAATATGCGCACCCATAACCCTTTGGTGAACAACAGAGGAGGCTATATCAGAGTTAAAGAATGACTGCTGCTTAAAAGAAACCCTGCGGTTGGCTGCTCTTATGCTACTTACTGAACTGCAATACACCCGAAGTAATGTGATTACTCTCAAAGAAATGTCTGAAATTCAAGCCTGTGATCCTTTGCTCTGTTCTGCATGCATTCTCCTTGATTTAGGTTCAGTAATTGCTCCTTAACTAATGCCAATCAATTCTCCCTTAAGATCTTCAATGCATAATCGATGCCTTGCCAAAGGATCTCTTTTCTTCTTATATAGTCATGCTTTTCATAAAACCATGAGTTGAAACCAGAGGATCCTAAATCCTGTGGTGCAACTGTTTTGACCGATCTCTTAAGAAAAAGGCTTAAGCGGGAAAACGATGAAAATGGTCCAAACAACAAAAGGCGGGAAAACGATGAAACACACAATTAAACAGTGGTGTCACCAAGGGGAGAGATCTTCAACCCACAACCCCTTATGCTCACCTAACCAAGGGATGTACAAATGTCGTAGTGAGGAAAAATATTCTGATTCGCTCCTCGACAACGATGCCATAAGATGTTGTAGCTCCCAGAGACAATCCCCGAGTTGAGGAGAGGCTAGTGCCTAGGACATCTTAGTGTCTCTCAAAGATAATTCATTGTTTCTTAAGAGATAAATGTAAAATAATTTTAAATATGGTTCAATTACCTTTCATTGAGGCAGATTCAAACAAACACATATACAATATGGATCATTCCAAGAATAAATATTCAAGTTTGGTGGCCTACACAGTAATTGCAGCTTAATTTACCATTGCAGTAAAGATGGGAAGGAGAAAAATAAGGAAGGAACTCAACACAAAGGACTGGAAAGACCCATAATCCTAAGTGGTAAATCCCAGTAGAATCATGAAAGAATAAGGAAATGAAGTGCATAAATTATGGAGCGCATTTTAAGGTTTCCAACTCAATATTTCATAGGTAGTTTTTGCTACAATATAACATAGTAAATAAGCAATCTCACAGTTACTGTCTACTACAACATAACATAAATAAATCTATGATTTATGAGTGAATCCAATAGCTACAACTTACACAATTTTTGATGAAGAAAAACACACATGAAGTGACATACATATGAAGAAAAAATACTACACATTCCTATGCTTGGAATCACCAGATCTTCTTCATTAATATTAAAAAATGGAGTCCATATCACAGGCTCAAATTGTTGAACTTTGTAGAAAAATTACCACCTCAAGAACATGAAATTGAACCAAAACTTGGAACCTTTCTTTGAATACAGAATTCAGAATCAATAAAAAGACAAAATTTAGAACCCCTGAGAATATAATTTGGGAACCTTTCTAATGAGTTTCCTCTTCCATTTTATAGGGAGAGAGGGCCCCAAAAATAATTATAGGATACCTCATAATGCTATAGTTGTTTGAACTACCAGCTGTTTGAGCATGCGAATGCCTAGCTATCCTAATGATTGCATAACTGACACGATTCTTTTCTTGAAAATGGAAAATTAACAAAACATGGAAAACAAGAGGTGTCATGATTGAAACATCGAAATATATCGAATGTTGATTCCTCTAATTTCTTCTGATCAAGCCATGCCTTTGCCATTTTATTCCTCCACGTTTACCATCGAATTCACCTGTCACTTTATCCCTTTAACTTCTTGAATTCTCCCCTTTTGGAATTGGACTTGGTCGAGTGTGGTGGCACTAGAGGCATTCTTCAACTTAGTTGTTGACTCATCCACCCTTTATTACTTATGTGCTATGCTATTGGGGATCAATATATCTCTTAACATTTCCATAGTGCAACTTCGGAGCCGAAACACATTGTTTCTTTATTTAAAATGACAATACAAAAACACAAAATTCTGATGCCTTTAGCTCTTATGTGCTTAGCTCCTTATTTATTATACACCATAGAACCACTACCTGTAGCCACCAATATAACACTTAGGGGCTACATTATTGGAGCCTTTGTCCATCATAACTCTATTCAAAATAAACGTTACAAAATCATAACATTTCGATGCTCTTAGCCTCTTTTCTCTTAGCCCTCTTATCGCAATTCCACCATAGAATTGGGTGCCATGACCAGCGGATTGGTGCTTGGGTGCCAAAGCCTTCGGGCTGCCGTCAGGGGCCTATTTCCATTTTTAATCATGCTCTACCCTTGGTTCTTTTAGGTTTTTACAACCAAGTACCAATCCACATCAGAGCCCCTTAGCATGGTAACTTTTCTAAAATTCTTTTACCACAGAGTTCCGATATTTACATCCTTGATTAACTACATAGAATTTAGGTGCTCTCCCCTAGTCTATGCACTTGTTTATTAGGGTCCTCATGACCAAACAACATTCAATATCAAACCCCCTTTCATTGAAACCTTTTTAAATATAAATTAGGATTGGAGTTCCAATATCCACACCCCGATATGATGATGTCATCATTTTCATGTGGTGCCTCCGGAGTGATGAAATGTGTCACCCAAATTTTCCATACAAGACCACCTAAAAATTCTAAAATTGACTGCCACATGTCCACTGTACGGCCATGTTATGCTGACATCATCCACCATGTTCTCTCCTTGGGTCCAATCACCTGTTGTGATATGTCTTCTCGGGGGAGAGAGAAAGGGTCCTTGGGGTCCTTAGTTTTTTCAACGATTTCCTTTGTAAATATCCTTTCCTTGCTACCATGGTGCTTCTAAAGAATTGTAATTGTTAAGGAGGTAGGAAACTCTGAGGTTTTTATATCGCACTGATTTGAGATCCAATCTACCGATATTGGGTTTTGATACCCCATTTGGGGTTTGCTTTTAAATAAGTCATCGAGGCCACCTCCACATTTCGACCTCCGAAATCTAAAAATCCTGATACACTGCTTATCAGTCCTTTTGATATTGGGTCTCGAAGTGCTATTCCTTCACTGGAATTGGAATCCTGATGGTCAATCTTTCCCTTTTGATTTTGGCTTCTAAAATTTCAGCTCTCTCTATTGACTACAACCTCTGAATTTTAACTATCCCTTTGTTAGTCAACAAAGATTGCGCCAGTCCTCCTTTGTACCAGGGATGAGATATTAGACCATTTGACACATTTACAAGAGGGTATAATAGGTGGAAAAAAAGCCTTAACTAAAAAAAATCTATGTAATTCTGAATGCTTATTTGATAATATCCAAATCACATATTAAATAAAATAAAATAAAATAATATGTTTTCACTGCAATTATTAATAATAAATACTATATTATTGTTAAATGTAGTTTAATAATTATTTGATAATATCATTATCTAAGTAATGAAGGAGAATCCCAAAATTTCCTATGTCTTCAACTTCTCTACTTCTGGGATGTCAATGCAATACTAACATCAGGTGCCCATACACCTTTAACCACTTGTTGATTTGGTTCTATGATCCTACAATAAAACAAACACAAAATATCTATGCATGTACCAAATTCTTCCCTTACTCAATTGCCTCAAATCCCATAACATAAATTTCTTCCTTCATATGATAGATTTCCACTATCTACCATTCATTCTGAATTCATACATTCAAATTGGAATTAGAAAATCATGCAAATACAATCATATAGTGAAAAATTCATTTCATTAACATAATTCATGCATATATGTAATAAGAATCTTTCTTTCTACTCTATGGTCCGATTTCACATTCATTTGGCCATCCTCTTTTCCTCACACTTGCTCATAGGCAAAAAATAGTTATAATTTAGAAACATCATAATTTTTTCTAGATACCTAAAATCACTCCATAAATCATATTTTTACAAATCCTAAAATCACCAAATCTATCCCTAGAATCTCTCATTCTTTACAAGGAATATTTTCTTGTAACATAACAATAAAATATTACCTATCCAAACAACTTCTAGACACATGAATCATTCACTTAGATTTCCTAGAATAAATTACCTGGGTATAATATTTACATAGAAGAATATGAATTCTTATTGAAATGTCAACGCCCAGTTGATAGTGCTAGACCCGCTAACATGTTAGGGGATCTCCAGGTAAGAAGTCCCAATTAGACCTCAGACCGTTTGGTGTAGGAGTCCCAACACTCGGTTGTATGGTAATGCCTTGACCATGATTTCACACAGAGGCAAGTAAGATAACTCTGTTGGTAGCAAGGGTGTGACAACTGCAGTGAGCCAAGGAAGGTGCATGAGAGGTTCTAACACATGGGGGTTGAGAAAAGTGTGCCCTGTGGAAACTTGTGATAGCACGCATTTAAGAAGGGAAAACACGAGCGAAGATGCATCACAACACGGAAGGAAAGTTAGCAAGCAATCCAAAGTGATGGTTAAACCAACAACACATTTCAAAAATATTCATACGTACATATATAGATAGCTATACATGCATGCGTAAGTAAACAGATACATATATCATTTAGAGTAAACCAGGTAGCATAGAATACAATACAACATATGCATGAAACGTGCTGGCTCTTATTATATTAAGAAGTGTAAGTTCCAGTCATACAATACATCAATTTCCAACCACTAGTTCCGATAGTAGAATGTTACAGCCACAACCGCCCGCTCCTCCAAAGAGATGTACTAGCTCTACGCAGTGGAGAAGCCAAGGCTCATTACAATATTTTCCAAGCTCTCTCCAAGATAGTCTTATCGGAATCTTGGTTGACCAAAAGCCTATACAATGAGTTATGAGGGACTATTTATAGGAAAGGGTTAGGTGGCCCTTGACATTCCCCTTTGTGATAGTTCAACTACCCTCATGACTCTTCATCCACTCTATGATTGTTACATCAAACTATCGACACTTCACTTACACTTGACAAGACATTACATTACAATGCACATGTACCCATGTGATAGAAATGGCTTGAACAAGCCATGCTAGACATCACTGACTTAGAAAACCATGGAAATCCAACTCCTCCACATCCTCACGCTGATCAATAGTAACATATTGATGCCAAGATCGGTAGTCCGCGATGGTTTCATTGTACTCCAAGGTGAAATCTTTCTGGAACCTAACTCTTGCCTCCATAGCATTCACGTACACTGCACGGGCTCCTCTGCCCAACTCGTCTGTAAGCATGCACATCATTGTCTTCAATGCAGCTAGACCAGAAACATACTTGTGCATGATGTCTACACTAATGGGAAAGTTTGGGCTAGTGGCAATGCGCATCAACTCATCGAAGTATGAGTCAAGATCTAGTGAAACCTGTGCCTTTGCATTCGCCTACGTGAGAGTCCCAATAGATGGGATCACATGTGCGTGCACCACAACATCCATACTCTTGAATACACGTGCATGGGAAGCATGTATACTAGTGATGAGCTACAGGAGCTCTTCATAGTTCCAGATTTGATTTCAGATATGTGCCTTTAGCTCGACCACACTGGCCTTCATCATCTTAGCAAAGTGAAATGGGACTCCCTTGTATCTCATCGTCCATGTTTGCATGTAATCAACATCAGCATGCAAGTTTGTTAAGATACATGCTCTTCTAGCACATCTATGTTGCCATCCATTAAGATGGATGACTGCCTGATGTACAGTACCAAACTTGGAGTACAACGCTCACATAACTGTGTCAAGGGACAACACTTCATCTAGTATTTCCCTCTTTAGTTTAGCTCGTGCTGATGATGTCACCAACTCTCCTCCTTGTTTGGTTGTTTGTAGTTCCTTAGCCATTCGCTCATTCTCAGCTATCAGAAAGCGAACACTTGAGCTAGTGGCTTCGAAATACACTCAGGTTGCATCAGCCAAGGTTGCTATATGTTTGTGCACATCAGACACAATCACTCATTCCACATCTTGTGCAGGAGATGTATGGTCATCCGGAGTCGACACTCTATGAGACTGCACAACTCTCTGTTGAGAGTCGATGAATGAGATGTTGTGCATCTCAACTTCTAGCTGATCTTTGAGGATCTTAGTGCCTCCTCGGTCACTTGAGACTTGCTCATCATCTCGATCTGGTGAAGCAAGTAAGTCGACCTCTTGGTGGTGAGGCATAAGGTCGATGTCCTGTTCTGATTCCCATTGCTCCATATCCATATCCAACTATTGAAGTGCTTGTTCTATCTCACAAGCAAAGTCCTTCTCCTGTGATTGTTTACCTTTTCTACATGATGCCAACTATTCTGATGAATCCACTACCTGTACGGGCGTTGTTTCATTTGTTTGCACATGTTGCGCCCCTTGCTCTACTTATTGTTGCTGTGCTTCCATCTCCTATTTGTGTAGCTCTTATTCCTTCTGGAGTTGCTCCTTCAACTCATGAAACTCCTTCTCTATTTTCTCCACCCTTCTCGTCTCCCTCTACCTTTGTGCAATTCGCTTGTTGCGTTGTTGCCTCTTCGCCTCTATAGCCATAGCTTCTTTCTCTACCAGTGGATCTACTCGGAACTTGTAGCTTTGCTCTTCTTCCATGCAATCAACAATCTTCCTCTTGCCCTTATCGTGCACTGGTATGCTTGCCTCTATGGCTACTGCTGCTAGTGATGGTGCTCTTCGGGATGCTACTTCATGTTGCTTCGCTAACCACTCCACAGCAAAGCTGAGCTGTTCATTTTGTCTAGAGAAACTGTAGAAATATCTCCATGGGTCCTCCTCGCCCCAATGAAATGCCCTGTGGATCCAATTGAACTGTACTCTAGTGCAGTGATCTTTCACAACATAATGTGTGTCATACGAATTGTAACTTTGGAGGTCGAATGAATACTTATTCATCTGTTCTTCTTCGACATCCACTTGCTTGAAACTCCAGATCTCATATAACCCAATTCGCAATAGAAGAGCGGGCTAAGGTGCCTTCTTCTTCTGGTGCAGTCTAGCTGTCAATCCTGTTGAGATGTGATATGCTACTTCCTTCACGATGATTATGTCCAAGGAAAACTTCGATAGAACATGCAGAGGATTCTCCGTGATGAATATTCGTATGAAGGTGCTTGATGGTGAGGCATACAAATCAATAATGTCTATCAGTGCCAACATTGTTTCCCTCGACATGCAGGGTGGATCCTGTTCAAATATCATCTTGTAAACTAGGGTGACAAAATGATTGGATAGTTGTGTGATAACTCCTCTGAAGCTACATTTAGATAACAAGTTACAATATGTGTTCATAGCAGTCTCCGCCGGTGACCATGCCCAATCTAAGCCTGGGAAATCTTGTCAGGCATAGATTACATCTAAGATGTAGGCAGACATGTAGATCTCTTCTTGCATACCTTCGGGTGACTGTCGAGCCTTCGTTACCTATTCCTTCAGCTGGTGAGACAACATGCTAGACTAGTTACATGGTTTGCCCTCTCTGGCCAGTTGGTCCAGCGCAATCACCCAAATCTATGGGAAGGTTTCCGTGCTTTCTTAGCCATATAGTCGACATGAAAATATGACCAAGTATTGATATGCCTTCCGTAGTATCTTTGTCTTGTAGATCTAGTTAGGTGTCATCTTGAATCTAACAAACTCCTTTACCAAATTCTTAAGAATGTCTTTGGAGTTGGCACTGCTATTGGGTAAGCTAAAGGAAGTCTCCATGATAAGCATGGGCTCCAACATCTAATACATGTCATCATAATCCTCTACCTAGAAGGTGTCAATCTTCATCCCGCTGACACTGCTCAAAGTCATCGTCTGGGGATCACTGTGCGAGACGATCCAGCGTATCATGTATGCGCATGGGAACGCGGGGTATCTGCATGCAATCTGGTACAAGCTAGACCTGTGAATGTTCACATACACCTGGTAGTCTTCGATGTGTTTCCTAAAAGTTCCTACAAATGATTCATTGACCTCTTTCCATTTTAGATTGATGTCCTTGTCTATAAACAACTTGGTATCTTCATAGATTGGTAGACATGCAGACACCTATTCAACTGCTGCTCCAGTTGCACTTACATCAGTGTCCTTTTATCCTACTCTCTTGGAATCCATTGATCTTGTAATGCTAATAGGTAGAAATCACCTGAAATATCTGGAGACAAAGCGACATGCATGGCAAGAAATCTATCAGTGAAAACCAAATCAAATTCGGGGAATGGTATAAAACATACCTGGGAATGATAGGAAAAGATTGTGCAATTTCTTTTGGGAGGCTGGGTGATTGGCTACTAGAATTGCGCAAAAGGTAGTCTGGGCTATCTGGGAGGCAAGATTGGCTGCTGGATTTGTGCAATGCGCAATCTAGGATAATTGTTGACTACTGGGATTGTGTAATGAGCAATTCTAGTTGGAAATGACTGCAGGCTCAGGGCTACATTGCGTAATTTTCTGGGCGAGCAGTCACCTTCCCTCAGAAGTACACAAAGCAGTCTTGTAGGATAGTGCCTGGGAAAAAAATGCACATTTTTGGAGAGGAAGACAGAGCCTTCCTTCCCCAGATTATGCAATGTTGTCTTGGTGAAGGCAGAGTCTGGGCCAAGGTTGGCCAGACTCGCCGACGGGCAACTGAAAGCCAATGTGAAAGTGAATGCATGGCGACACTAGGTGAAAGCAGAAGTGATTGATCATGCATGAAAACATTGAATGAAGGACTTAGAAAACAGAACAACATGCATATGGGTGAAGGGAGTCGCTGAATCGGAGACCATTCTTGCAAAATAGTTTCATGCATGCGACAATAGTGAGATAGCAACAAAAACTAAAACAGTGCTAGTACAAGCTAGTATGCTTGTAAATGATAACAAGCATTCAAATAAAGCAAGAAAACAATGCTCACAAAAGCGAAAACACAAAAAGTGACAGAAATGCTGAAAAAGACAAGTTGAGACCACTTACCCGTGAATAGCTGAGTCGGATGTGTTGAAGAGTCCTGGATGTGTTGTGGGATGTCAGAGCTCCAAGATCGATGTGAAATAATGAGCTCTGATGTGTCGAATAAATAAGTTTGAAGCTCATGATGCACATGCCACAAATCTAGGAAAAAGCGACACTTGGAGGAAAGGTTCTAAAATGATTTTGCATGTAACCTCCGGCTACTAAAAATAGCTCCCTAAATCATGGGATGCTTTTTGCATGTTGCCTTTTGCTATTATGGGAAAAAGCAAGCCATGCATGCAAGTCGAGTTTCATTGGTCCTGGGAGCAACTGGTCAACCCAACTGCTTATGTATGAGGCTGCTCAACTGCTGGGATAAAATGTGTATTTTTGGATGGGAGTTGGGCTAGCTACCTAGGATATTTGTGCAATTTTTGGGTAGAGCAGCTGACTACTGCCCAGGATTGCATAATTCCTCGGTTGAGAAGGCCTGTTGGGAAGGATTACATAGTTTTCTGGGTGAAGCCTGACTGGCAAGATTGCGCAATTCCGGAGCCCAGCAGGCTTCTAGACAAAATTGCGCAATTTATGGAGGGAAGGCTAGCTGCCCTCCAGAATTTCATAATTTCATAGGGGATCTACTCAGCCTATAGCTGGACCAATTTCGGATGAACATACTGTGAGGGGAATGCATCAAGCTTTGATTGACAGGCTGTCTTTACGCAAGAAAAACACTGAAGCTTGTGTAATTAACAAAGCAAGACAAGGTGATGTGAAAGGTTGGTAGGGAGGCTCCAAAATGAAGCTAAGGAAAAATTTTGGAGGGTGGTTGTAGTCGTTACAACACTTGGCGACACACTGGTAGAGCTTCAGCTCTCTAAATGGACCTTGTTTGTGAAAAGCAAGTCTAACACCTCCAGAAGTATTGTTCATTTCTCAGTTTGTCTTGGTTTCACACTAGCTTGATTGTAAGATGTAGCATCTGCCAAACTCCTGGTCAATTGACACACATTCCAAGCCAAGGCAACATAATTGTTTTGATTGGGATTGAGGGGTATATTAGTGCACAAGTAATATAGTCGTCAGAGTCTTAGTTTCATATTTGGTGTTGCTCCACTGCTAGCAGGCCTGGATAGTACCCCAGCGGAGTCACGTAGGAACACAAGCATGGCTTCACTGCGAGTGAGCTTGGTCAGTGCCTAGGCTGCACATGAAGCCTTTCTCTTCTTTTGCTTTATTCATTTCATTTTCATTTTTTTTTTCACTTTTCATTTTTTTCGTAACTGTGCATAACACTTATTCATTTTAGAGGCCGAAGAGGGATCCTGAATTATTGATAGCATAAGAGGTTGTTCTATCAAAGAACTAGTTTATTATACCTCTGACGTGCCTATTAAGGTTTTCCCCCTCACCTTACTCTACTTGACTGAGCTGACAAGGGTTAACCCAAAAACAACAGACTAGAGTACGTGACACTAGTTAGAGTGCAAGCATTGTGTTTTCACCAAGGTTCACTTCGAACAATATGTATTTTCTTGCGACATATCATGGACTAAAAGTAAAAATTTCTTCATACAGAAGCAAGATGACAGATAACCAAGTAGTCATAGCTGTACAAGGCCTCTTGTAATTTACCCAGCTTGTTTCAAGATTCATACATGGTTTCATGCGAAACTAACCTACGAATGAAAAGCAAACAAAAAAACAACAAAGCAAAGAAAGAGCAGAAGAAAAAGTAAAAGCAAAGCTAGTAAGCAAAAAAGAAAGCAAACAAATAGACAAACAAAGCAAGTAAGAAAATAGGCATGCAAGAAAACTGAATGAAAGCAAACACTACTCCTACTCCTAAGCTAACGGTGCACTAGCCTGATCACGTGAAGTGATATTTACAATGCAGCCAACAGTGCATTGGTTGACCCATATTGGTGAAGGCTTGGTCCGCGAGTAACCTAGTTATGTGAACCAACAAGCAAGAAAGATATAATAATGAAGACAACCACACTTCGTGTTTGAAAGTGCCCACATGACATAAGTAAGTACAAGTGCATGACAAGCAGTTTGTGGGCTTATCATGGTGCTGTGTGACACTGTGTGTAGATTTAAAGCATATGCACACTCTTGATTGTGACATGCAATAAAATGAAAGAAATAAAGCCAACTTGCGTTGTGCATGTGTGCTTGCAATGTAAGATTCCTCCAATGCATGAGTGATATGATCGTGTAGTTTGAGTGGAGGAAGCATGATATGTGTGTGAGATTGATCTTCAATGCATACATATGAGTGATTAGGAGCCTTTGGTGATTGAACAGTTTCTTGATCGGAAGTGAAACCAACCTAAGGAGAGAAAGGGCCTGACATAACCATCAGCTTGGGCTAAAGTGCCTAGACAATATTGGGTGTTTCAACTTCATCGTCAGATAGATCATCATAAACCGGTGGATTCGAAAAATAAACTGCAATAGAAACATGATCATGATCGAATATGGAAGTAAATGGATCATGATAGCCATGATAAAAAAAATCAATTATTTCATCAGTATCCTCATGATCTGATGAATCAAATAGAGGGGTAGATGAAAAGTGAACAAATTCATCCTCTGCATTTCCAAAAAAAGCAGATGAAATATCAAGTGGATTTTCATTGAGTAACTTATCCTCTCCATTATTGAATGATGGATTGACATTTGGTGTATCCTGAGAGTGATCAACAATGGGTGCATCCATGGATGAAGATACACATGCGAAATCATGGATGGTAGGTTCACCAAAGATGATAGGAAAGAATGGAGGAGGCTCGGACAGAAGGGAGTCATCCTTCACCGAGTGTTGATGCTTAAGCTCAAACTCATATTATTCATGAATGACAATGCATGTTGGTTGTGCAACACCAAGTTCGTCAGTGGCTTGTCCCTCTTTCACAATAAGTGTAGAGTCTGAAATGGAAGAACATAAGACAATATCATTTAGAGGAACAACCGAGTGAGAAGATGGAGGTTATGGAACAAAATGCATATGACAAGTTGATGGAATCACAACCAAATTTGCGCGCAAATTAAGTGAAGTGATGTTGGGAGGATGTGACAGCTGAACAGGTGTGTCAGAATGATCCTCAAAATCACTCTATAGTGGTGGAGCTATTTCATGAGGGGATGGCGGATAGTCGCTTGTGACAGTGACCGAATCTGCCTGGGATTGCACAACTCCATCACTGAAGAATACAGAGTGAGGCTTGATTTCAAAATTCTTCTTAGGACAAACAAATTTCTTAACGAAGTACTCAAGCCGGTCCTAAAGATAGAAAAATTTCATATGGCGCTTCGGAGCTTGAAATTGCAAGTCATGGAAGCACTGCCAAAAATCCATAGTCAATTCATGCAGAGACTTTCATTGTTGTAACAGTTTTTTGTCAAGATGGTCTGGATCAAAATGATGGAAAGTGTCTTCAATGAGACCACAGAAGTGCTCAAGTGAGTGCACACTGTCAGCTGGTAGGCTACACAACCACTGATGTGAAGATTGACGAAGTGTGTATGCAAGCAACAAGCTGGCTTGTTCGTCAAAACATCCATCTTCCTCATGAATCATGGAAAGAAGGTCATGTAAGAACTTAGGCCAAGCCACTTCACCTTCACCATCATACGTGTAAGTGGACAAGTGATTGAAAAACTCCCTCTTGATGTTGACATCTTCGTGATTTGAAAAACGTCGTGGAGGGAGAAGAGTGAAAGAATCCATAATAGATATGTAAAGTTTCAAAAAAGGATGACAGGACACAACTTGTCATTTGGCCCTCCTTCTAGTGCCAGAAATGTTGACGGTGCTGGACCTACCAACATGTCAGGGGATCTCCCCTGTAAGAAGTCCCAATTAGACCTCAGACCATTTGGTGTTGGAGTCCCAACACTCAGTCGTATGGTAATGACTTGATTGTGATTTCGCATAGAGGCAAGTAAAATAACTCTGTTGGTAGCAAGGGTGTGACAACTGTAGTGAGCCAAGGAAGGTGCATGAGAGATTCTAACACATGGGGGTTGAGACAAGTGCGGCCCGTGGAAACTTGTGATAGCACGCAGTTAAGAAGGGAACACATGAGTGAAGATACATCACAACGCAGAAGGCAAGCTAGCAAGCAATCGAAAGTGATGGTTAAACCAACAACACATTTCAGAAAGATTCATACATACATACATAGATATCTATACATGCATGCCAAAGTAAATAGATACATATATCATTTAGAGTAAACCAGGTAGCATAGAATACAATACAACATATGCATGAAACGTGCTGGCTCTTATTATATTAAGAAGTGTAAGTTCCAGTCATACAATACATCAATGTCCAACCACTAGTTCCAATAGCAGAACATTACAACCATAACCACCTGCTCCTCCAAAGAGATGTACTAGCTCTACGCAGTGGAAAAGCCAAGGCTCGTTACAATACTGTCCAAGCTCTCTCCAAGATAGTCTTATCGGAAGCTTGGCTAGCCAAAAGCCTATATAATGAGTTATGAGGGACTATTTATAGCAAAGGGTTGGGTGACCCTTCACATTCCCCTTTGTGACAGTTTAACTACCCTCATGACTCTCCATCTACTCTATGAATGTTACATCCAAGTATCGACACTTCACTTACACTTGACAAGACATTACATTACAATGCATATGTACCCATGTGAGAGAAATGGCTTGAGCAAGCCATGCTAGACATCACGATGACTTAGAAAACCATGGAATTCCAAATCCTCAACATCCTCGCACTAATCAACAGTAACATATTGATTCCAAGATTGGTAGTCTGTAATGGTGTCCGTGTGCTCCAAGGTGACATATTTCTAGAACCTAACTCTTGCCTCCATAGCATTCAGGTACACTCCTCGGGCTCCTCTATCCAACTCGTCTATAAGAACGTGCATCATTATCTTTAATGTGGCTGGACATTCAACATACTTGTGCATCATGTCTACACTGATGGGAAAATCTAGGTTGGTGGAAATGTGCATCAACTCGTCGAGGCACTAGTTAAGCTCTAGTCAGACTTGTGCCTTTGTCTTCGCCTAGGTTAGAGTCCTGGTAGATGGGATCACATGTGCGTGCACCACAACATCCATACTCTTGAATAGACATGCATGGGAAGCCTATATACTAGTGATGAGCTACAGGAGCTCTTCAAAGTTCTAGATCTGACTCGAGATACGTGTTGTTGGGAAATGGATCCCCCAAAGGACAATTTTGGGGCTAAAAGCCCATATTTTGGTCAAATTGTGTAAGAAACTTGTAAAGACTCCGCATTTTTTGGTGCGCAACGCGTAGGTGTTATAAGTCATAAAGGGTTTTCCACCCTTAGTTTTGTAAAGTAAAGTTGGCTGTAAGAGATCTACCCATGGTCCGTGGACCATGGGATTGTATAAAAAGAGCTAAGCTCTAAGTAGTTAAAAAACACATAAGATAAGAGAGTGATAACTCTGAAGTAAGAAGTCTAAGTTTCGAGTCATAGCGTAGGTAGAGGCTCTGCATCTAAGTGTGTAGAGACCCAGGGTAGAAGTCCACATCTGAGTGTGCGAAGCCCTATGCATACAACCCCTACTGCTATGTGCTCAAGGTGGATAGAGTCTGTAATCCCTTGGAAGAGATTAATAAAGAGAAGTATTTTGCAATTTCTGTGTCTTTGTTACGATTAATGCATCTTGTCATTTTATGTATGAATTTCTTTTATAATGCTTATATGGTGTGCGAATGTGTATAATTATGTTGTATGACTGAACGCATATAAGAATATCTATTTTCGCGGTGTTAACTGTGAGTATTTAATAAGACAAGTAAGATTCTTAAGATAAACTTGACAATCTGTGCAATACGCTGCCGTAGCAGCGCGAAAGTATCTAAATCAAACATTAGGGTTGCGCGAAGGACAACCGTACCCTTTCGCACAGGTATTGAAAGGAGGAGTAAGGGGTTAGAAAGACGGAGCCCTAGGACTAAGTGACCTATGCGAAGGCAGGAATAGAAGGAATAAAACAACATCACAACCATCTCACGGTGCAAAAACTTGGTTCCAGCATCCCCCCATACTACTTCGGGTGAGACTTTGGTCCGCGCTCCATGGGCTGATGCTGAAAGGGCTAGTAGTGTAGGGATTTATTTGGATAATTAACGCTGAACCTGGGTCATGCCCCCTCAAGCCAACAAATGGTTCCGTTGTTGGGACCAGAATTTGCACAAGAGATTTGTGATGTCATATCACTCGAATCTGACTAAGAAAGAGGTTGGACACTGGTTGGATAGAAAGATCCATGAATTCGCGACACAGGAGAATAGAAACCCGTGACTAAAAAAGGAATAGTGGCTGGAAAGGTACCTATATACAGAGATCCACGAGATATTTTTCTGCTTCTTTCTGATTGAGCTATATGAGTGGATCACGAAGCTAGCAAATAGGCAAGGAAGGTGGAAACTTGACGGTGCTATTGTGTGGACACCAGGGCTAGTGCGAAGGTTGGAAGCATCGGAGGATAAGATTGCCTGCACTGTCAATCATTAGCTCGATCGCATCATAGGAGGATTTGTAACTGAATTTGTGGTCGAAACCTTGTGACACAATCAAGTTCCCTCTGTGGATAGAGGCAACCCTTCTAGCCCTAGAGTGGGTCTAGTCACAGTAAGACAATATCAAAGCGTATTTCCTTAGAAAGATGGTGTAATGAAGACTTACCTTCAAATTGATGTTCGATGAAGTCCTCATCACATCGCTTCAACTCTTGTTCTTCCAATTGTTTGTACCTGAAACTAGCACATAGAGAAACACCACAAATGCAAATAGAAAACAACCATACATTCTACTTGAAGAGTCAAGGAACCTCAAGCTATTGATATTAAAAATGCAATATAGGAAAAAAACTGTTGATTTGTATTAATATCAAATAAAGTGCAACTTACAACTGCGCCTTGACATCATATGTTTCCTTGAAGGGTTCCATTGGTATGTCTCCGTAAGCATTCATTTGTAAACTATCTCCCAGGGGAAAAAAATAACTCTTCCTTTGGATCAAAGGTTGATACCAAGAAGTTCTTAGGCCAACTCTACTCAAACGTTCTCTCAAACCAAACACATGTGAGGCTATCTCCACACTCTAATCACACTCTTTGCCTCTACTCCTCTCTTGGATTTCTGAAGCTATCAAGTTACAACTAGCTCTCTTTCAGCTTCTTTTGAGCTACTCTTCAGCTAGCAGATCTCATTCATGGAGGAGATATATATAGGAGTGAGAGGTTCCAACAATGATGGGAGGAGGAGCTTATCTCTTAAGGAGTTAGCCCAAAAGGTGGAACAACTACCCAAAAAGAGAGAAGCAAACACATTTGACCGAACAACTAGCCTAGGAACCGCTTTTGAAAAAGTTTCTCGTTGAAGCTTTGACGAGCTGTTGAACAAACTTACCCAAAGTGGATTGGCATGAGTCGGACACAGAGACAGTGCACCGACTTTGCAGGGGTCAGTGTAATCTTTGACCATCTTCATGGGAAGAATAACCGTTAGCCCACGACGACCCAGAAACTTAGGCAAACAAAGGTTTACTTCAGGGACAATGAACTAACATTTTCTTCCTAAGATCATAAGGAAGGAATTGACTTATGTTTGGCATCATGACACAGATACTGGTAACATGGACTGTCACTTGTACAAGAGTAGGGAATGTAGGGCCGGTGACAAATTACTGTGTAATAGATGCCCCCTAAAGCATGAAGGTCGAGAGAGTGGGAGGGGTGAAATGCTTTACGAATCCATAACCAAAACATAACATCTTCTCGGAGAACCTGCAGACAAAAGTACATCTGATATTGGTGATACATGAATACATATATGTAGAAAGTATGGATGCAGCCATCCAGATAAGCACAAAGGTCTGAGGCATTGATGCAACCATCCAATCAAAAAGACCACAAAAGGACTCAGGTATGGTCACAACCATCCAAAACAGATTAGAAAAAGACTCAGGTATGGTCACAGCCATCCAATCAAAAGAGTCATATATGAATCACTCCACGCAACTTGGACTTATGTAATCTGGGCCCAAGGTCTTGAATTCCCAACATGATCATGGTACAATCTCTAATATGTGAATAGATGTGCTGAAGTCGAGCATACTAGAAAATCACTTGATTATCGGTCAATGATGTAAACCGTTAACAAGTGCGAGAGAGACCACCAGTAATGTCAATGGTTCCCAAGGTACTGCTAGTACAATCCAAAAAGTGTGAAGAATGAACTAAAGTCCAACACTTGTGGAATCATCCGATCGAAGACCAATAATGTAATCCTATCATCAAATGTGAAGAACTTGCCATTGAGGCATGCAAGCTCCAAGGTACCAGAAAGGAATTTCTAAGTCAACTTCCTAGATAATGAGCTGAAGTCGACAGGAAGCGACCGGTTGAAGGAGCGCCATAATGTTTCCCACATCATCAATGTGAGATAAAGGAACAAGATGAGGTGGATAGTATAACAAATTAGAGGATGGTATGAAATGACACAAACTACAGAAGGATTAAGCTCTTGAACATATCAGCGACATGACTCCTGAATTTGGTAGCAATTTGGTACCAAGGGATCAAATATCATAATAGAGCAACACGGATCAAATGGAATGAGGCAAATTGAATAACCCGAAACTCGGAAGGCTGAATGACAGAAGGAGGATATCCTAACCCGACACGAAGAAAAAGTGTCAATGTCCAAGAGCGACAAGCTACTGTTATAACCAACATAATGTTTCCAAATTCCCCCCCACCATTTCTGGCGAGTGCCCCAATTATTTTTGAGACACAAGCTTGAAGGGGATAGCATATGCTTGCAATATAAGTTCATCCTTCGGACAAATCCGACCTAGTAATGTTTTAACGAGCCCTAGGAAGGAGAAGCTCAATTTTGTCATGGTGACAAGTCCAATGTCGTTAGGTTTTATCAAGTCTGACATAGGCAAAACGCGAAGTCTTTTTCATATTTAGAGAGTTTGAAAAAGACACAGAAAAGAAAACTCCACAGGTCCCTTTTCGTAAATTTGTCCCTTGAACCCGAAAAGGTAGAAAACGATTTCCAAGGGAACCTATTGACCGTGAGAGATCAACGTATACCTTTTTCGTAAATAATCTATCCCAGCCCGAAAAAGGGGTAAGCTTATACTGGGTAGATGAAGTTTCAAAACCTTTAATGAGTTCGAAACGACAAGATATCGACAATATTTTCATGTTTCGAGAGTAAAAAAAGAGCTTAAAGATGACTCCAAACAAGACTTTTTCATGTTTTTACTGAGTTCGAAAAAGTTGTAAATACAACTCATAAGTCCATTACCAGGGTTCATGGAAATCTGATGATGCATGGAAACAAGTGTATGACCCATTTTTGATAAAAAATACTTTAAAATATTCAAAAATAGATAAACCCTAACATGCAAACCCTATTTTCTACCAATTTTTTTTAATAAAAAGAGGCATGAGGTAAAGACATTTTTTACTTTTCACTGTTTAACCTTGGAGTAAGAAAATTTACCCATGCGCACTTGGAATTCGAGTAGTCGATTTGGAAGAATATTCAGCCTCTGAGGAGCAACTTCATCTGATCCAGGTAATATTTGACCGCATTCTTGAATTTCTGATGAATTTATGATTCTTTTCAATGTGATTTGGGCCACTATTACACTGATTTTTAGGGCCATCGAATCCTCAGCAGTTGGCACGGATCGCCAGATCGGGATTACGCCAACCTGGAATTTTGTATGCCGAGAAAACAGGGTCTTCGTGATTGTACACTGTATAGTCATGAAGGTCCCGAAAACTCTGAAAAAAGAATTCTGGCTCGGTGCACCTATTCAAAAAAAAGGTGCGCCGAGCGTCGATTATCATTTTTTCACAAAAGTTAAGAATTTAAATGAGATTTCACCAGCAATAGAATTTTTAATGAATGTCTATGTGTGTTTGAAGGAAAGAAAAATGGTGATCGAGTGGAAGGAATGGGAGCACAGTAGCGATGATGAATTGGCCAAGGGGGACCAAAACTGTTTGGATGTGCTCCAAAACTGCGAGCTGCTGAAGTTCTTCATGGTGCGCTGTCTGAGAGCACAACCAGTGCTTCTCCAATATCTGATTGGAGCATGGGATCCGAACGAAGGCAAATTCAATATCTAGGGGCAGGAGCTGGAGATCGAGACAGCTGATATTTATTTCTTCACAAGATTGTCACGGAGAGGGGAAAGGCCTTGCATGACAGGGACGCGGATCATTGGAGAAACCATGGATCTGATGATTGGGAGACTGTGTCCAGAAGCGGACAAGTCGGATAAGGGTGGAAAACTCAAAATTTCCACTGTCAAGAATTTGTCTCTCTGAGTCCTCCTTTTGACGGTTACGAGAGCAGCTGGCTCACAAGCCTCTCACAAGGCCACAGAAACCAAACTCCAGCTAGCAGATGATTGTTTGACTCCCACTATGTTTAACTGGGTCGAGGCTGTAGTAGATAACATGAAATGACAATTAAAAAAATGCTGGTGGGGAGATATCAAACAATTTGGGTATAGGTCCGTCTTCGTATCATTCATCCTTGAACACCTTCCTATCTTCCAGAGACAGGAAGTGGTTGTAGCATGGCCACCTTCGTAGGGGCTACGGATGAATTGATGGGCAACGTTGATGCCCCGAGGAGGAGGGGGTCAGCACATGTCATGGAGACCCGAGTTCTTCCTGTGGCTCGACCATCAGCTAGTTGGTTTCAAGGATTGGCCATATGCAGGGATAGACTTCAGGGGTGACTCGTCGACTTGCTTCTTTAGTCATTGAAGCACAAAAAAAGAGAGTGAAAACTCACTTTGATCAGATTGTTAACCCTCGTTCTTTTGCTGAGGTAGATTTAGTCTTGCTATATGACCAAGCAAATGATAAGCTGGGGGCAGGCGAGTTTGAACCCATGTGGCATGGGCCCTTACCGTGTAACACACCTCAGTTAGCTACAGCAAGGTAGAGTGACACTTTTTCAAATGACTACGAGGTAAGTATGTGAAATCTTTGAATACTTAGATTAAAATGCTATTGTGTGAAAAACGGGTTATGCAGCTACCTTGATGTTCGGAGCTACGCGAAGCGGAAAAACTTATAGAAATGAAGGTAAAAAGGGTCCTAAATATAGTCCATTGATTTCACCTCCACGAGGTGACAAAGAAGGGATAGCGCAGGTTTCTCTGCGAAGTGCTATTCAGTTAATAAGGCAAGGATTCCCGCGAATACCACCTCCACCCACACCACCTCCAACTTCACCACCATCGCCTATGACTTTGCCTGTACCACCTCCACCACCACAAAAGTTTAGTATGGCGAATTTCATGAAGCTTCCTTTGTTTAAAGGCATGGGGAACAAGGGTCCAGACTAATTCTAGTTCATTGTAAAAGCTGTATGGGAAGCTCAGGGCATTACAGATGATAACATGAAGAAGGTGACATTGGTTAGCACTTTGTAGGATCGCACACTAACTTGGTATATCAAGTACGCTAATGATAACCTGAATGCTGGAGTAGCAGACATCCAGACAACACTGGATAGAGAATTCAGTAGGCCCAAATCTGAAGCTCAGTAGATTGTAGGGTTCAAATAAATCATGATGCAACTAGGCGAGACACCTTGGGAAATTGATCAGAGGTTGAAGTGTACAATCCACGAAGATAACTTGAACTTAACAGATGGACAACATTGCGAGTGGTTTGTGGCTTCGCTCCTGCCACACTTAAGGGTTGCACTGTCACAACAAAAGATAACAACTCAGGAAGAGGCCTTGGAGATCACAATGAGGCTGCATGAAACACCAATCCAGGATCCAAATCTGGGGGTTCAACAGATCCATGCATTGTTGAAAAATATTTGCCTTGAGATGCAAATCTTAAAGTAGGACAGAAAATTCTAACCAGAGGTGCATGAAAAGGTATGGTGTCTGAAATGCAAGAGTCAGGGGCATGACAAAGACCATTTCTCGGTCTTTGCGAACTACCTAGTAGGAGGAGGGCTCTTTCCCTTAAGGACAGAAGCTCAAGCAGGACCGAGCGCGGGGCCTACATTGTGGTGCACTAAATGTCAGGTAGTAGGAAAACATACCACAAAGAATTGTCATTTGTTGTATAAGTTTGTATAGACACCGCAACAACTGTTCTACAATTTTTGTAGATCGGTAGGGCATGATGATCGCAACCGTAGAAGCTATGAGTTGATGATGGATAGAATTCCCGCCTATAGGGTTTAGGCCGAAACGTGGCCCCCTAACCAGAGCGTGGGGATGGGGTGGATAGGATTTCAGGGCTGCAGACGAGGCTGAGGCAGAGGGGGACCTGGCAGAGGTTGGGAACAGTTGATTTGCTACATTGTGGAGGACTAGGACATTATGCCCATGATTGTAATACCCCAACACGTCCATCATGCAAGTATTGCACTCCGTTTGATCATGAAATGAAAGACTGTCATACGCTGATAGTAAGGATATGTCACAAAAGGGTGTTACCACCACATCCTACTCAAAACCTGGAAATGATGAGGTTTGAGCTGCGCGAAGAGGATCCAAACGTGAGTATAGTGCTTTGGAGCGGAATCACAATAGGAGATGACAAGGGGAAACAACCAAAAGATAGTACAAGGGTTCGCAAAGCTCCAGCAAAGGAAACTAAGTTTGATTTGGAGCGCGCATGTGAAACTTTCATGGAAGCAAAGAAGAGCTTTGCTAAAGCCTCCACCTTAGGAAGCAAGGATAAGCTTGATCAGGAGATGGGCCCTTCTATGCTTACAAATTTCTTGGAGACCTGTATGAAGTTACTGCACGATAGTAAGGCTATGAAGGGGTTACAAGAGCCCATCAATAGATGCGATAGAACCACTCCGAGTGAGCCACGCATAGTGAAAAAGATAGATAAGCATAAAACAAGGACGTGACGAGAGATGAGACTGACTGTGTAGATAGGAGAGTATGAAATGGATTAGGTTATCTTGGACTTGGGGTCAAACGCGAACATCCTACCTAAACAGACATGGGAATGGATGGGGAGACTCATGCTACAGTGGTCTCCGATTTAGATAAGGATGGCAAATCAACAAAAAATCATCCCCATGGGGTAGCTGCAGGGGGTGACTGTAGATATTAAGGGTGCGAGCATGCTGGTTGACTTTGAAGTGATATAGATAGTGGATGACAAAAACCCCTATCCTGCACTCCTTGGAATTGATTGGGCTACTGATATGAACGAGGTAATCAACCTAAAGAAGCAAAAGATGACATTTGAGAGGAAATTGCCACACGTGATAGTACTTGTAGATCTTGCTGAAGGTTCACATTATCCTGAACTAGTCCGCGATTATGAGAACGATGATGATCTGGACTGTATCTATAATATAACAACATGAGACCAAGATTGGGTGAATCCAACAACGGATGGACAGAATACATGGGATCACGGGAGTTCATGCACCTTGGACTCTAATGAAGAACTAGAATGTTGGCAGAATTGGTTACATGAGGAAACCACACTAAGCTGTAACATGATTACCTGGTCGCTGCACTATGTGTCGTTAGAGGTAAGGAATCTGCCTACTTATGAGGGCCTGAATGATGTAGATATTTTTCTGGATACATTTGAGAGGGAGGTACCAGAAAAGCAGCGCTTCTAGGCGTTGGACTGGGCACTGCGCACTATGCCCGCAAGGTGGTGGGGTACGCACAAGGGAAGCTTTGATGATTGGTGTGAATGTAGGAGAATGGTGATAACTCACTTTGAGAAGCTAAAGATGTGAATGACAGGAAACTATGATGGGCAGGATGATCCACGCATGCACTTGGCTAAATGGGCTTAGGCTTATGGAGAAAAGACCTAACCTGAATGGGTGCACTTGTTCTATCATACCTTGGATATTGTCTCGGTGAACTTGAACATAGAAATAGAGCTCCACCATGGGATAGGTGAATGTGATATTCTGCGTGAAGGATTCATGATGACATTCATTTTTGAAGATGGGTTTGACAGTATTGATGAAGTGCCACAAGAGGTGAAAGCAGCAATCTTTAGGATACCGCAGGATCCTCTAGACCTGATTCAACTTGAATGGGCTACTTAGCTGAGTCATGTGCTGGAATGTTATAATGTAACTGCCAAAGAAGAGGATGAGGATCCATGAAATATTAACATCCCTGAAACAGAATTTTACTGCGAGGTTGAAGGACCATAGGTTGAGAATTCAGATATAACCGCGTCACTGAAAACGAAACAAGTAAACATTGTTACGGACGAAGAGCCCAAATTCATGAATATTGGAGATTATTGGGATGACACGATAGTGGATAAGGTCGTTGAATTGCTCCATGAATACCAGGATTTATTCCCTACCAAGTTTACAGATCTGAAGGGGATAATCAGGGACCTAGGTATGATGAAAATCATGTTGAAACCTGATGCGAAGCTAGTTAAGAAAAGGCCTTACCATCTCAATCCGAAGTACAAGGAAAAGGTCTGCTTAGAGCTCGATAAGATGCTCACGATAGGCATTATTGAGTCCGTGGAAGAATCTAACTAGGTAAGCCCAATGGTGGTACAAGAGAAGAAGCAGAAGGATGAAATAAGGATATGTGTGGATCTCAAAAAGCTGAATGACACTTGTGTATGTGATCCTTTCCTGACTCTGTTCATTGATGAAGTGTTGGACAATGTAGGTGGCTAGGAATCATATCTCTTCACTGATGGGTTCTCTTGGTACCACCAGATCAAAATCGTACCAGAGGATAGGAGTAAGACAACCTTCATGAATGAGTGGGGTTACTTTTAGTACACTGTAAGGCCATTTGGATTGAAGAATGCGCATGCAATATTCTCGTGCATAGTCATTGTTGCGTTCAAGTAATTTATTCATAAGTTCTTGGAGATATAATTTGATGATTGGAATATGTTTGGGTTGGTGAAATGCCATGTATCAAGCCTATTCCTGATGCTAGATACCTTCCGAAGATACCAGTTCATGCTCAATCTGAAGAAGTGCTTGTTTTGTGTTCCCTTTGGGACCCTGTTGGGTCATGTGGTTTGCAGACAGGGACTGATGGTAGATCCTACAAAGATCACAGTGATATTGAACTTGGAAGTGCCGAGGAGTGTGAAATAACTATGCGCTACCCTAGGACATATGGAGTACTACAGAAAGTTTATCAAAGGCTATGCCCAAATCACTGCGCCTATGGAGAAGTTGTTGAGGAAGGATGTCACATTCTCCTGGAATGAATATTGTAAGAAGAGCCTAAATGTATTGAAAGAAAAGATGGTCACTATGCCGATCCTAGTCTTCCTGGACTGGAAGAAGGATTTTCATGTACATGTCGACGCATCATGTATAACGTTGAGAGCAATACTGACACAAGATGGTGGAGAAGACCTTGACCACCCTATCGTGTTCGCAAGCAGAAGGTTATCCAAGGCGAAGAAGAACTATTCCACCACTGAGTGCAAAGGGTTAGCTATGCTGTATGTGATCCAAAAGTTTAGAAATTATTTGTTGGGAGGTCATTTTAAGATGTACACAGACCATTCCGTGCTGAAGTACCTGGTTAATAAGCCTGTGTTGGGGGGAGAATCTGCAAGTGCCTCTTATTGTTCCACGAATATGATTTTGAGGTTATTGTGAAGCCTAGACAACTGAACGCGGGACTAAACCATCTGTCACGCATCGAAATAAGGGAAGAGCCCACTAATTTGGAGGAAGGATTGCCTGACGCACAACTATTTGTAATGCACATCACAAATGATCATTTTGAGGATATAATACACTTCCTAACGAGAGGAACTGGCCTGGAAGGATACACAGTCAAGTAGAAGAAGGAATTAGTGGTGCGCGCAACAAATTTCTATGTCATTGTTGGGCATCAATACAAAATGGGGTCGGATGAAATATTGCGACAATATGTACCTTAGTTTGAAAGAAGCAGCATCCTCACAGACGCTCATGGGGGCACTATGAGAGGACATTATGTAGGAAGAGCAACTGCGCAGAAGATTCTACGCGCAAGGTTTTGGTGACCAACCCTCCATCAGGACTCAAGAGCATACTAAAAAGCGTGTGATGTATGTCAAAGTACTGGAAGGCCATTGTGGAGGGATGAGATGCCTTTGAATCCACAGATGAAGTTGCAACCTTTTGAGAAATAGGCAATAGATTTTGTGGGACCCATTCAACCCCAAGGAAAGATGGGAGTGATGTACATTATCACCGCCACAGAGTATTTGACTCATTGGGCAGAGACATAGCCTGTGAAGGGTTGCACCGATGCGACTACTGCGAAGTTCCTCTTTGAGCATGAACTGACGACATTTGGCTGTCCAAAGATCTTAATGGGTGATCGCGGTACGCACTTTCTGAATGAGACGATCAGCGCACTGACGGAGGAATTTCAGGTCTACCACCAAAAGATCACATCTTATCACCCATAGGCTAACAGAACAATGGAGGCATTCAATAAAGTGCTCAAAAATGCGCTGACCAAGGTTTTCAATGCTTAGCGAAGTGATTGGGATCTACGCATACATGCAGTACTATGGGCTTATCGAATGACATGCAACAAGTTGACTAGGCAAACCCCCTTTAGGCTTGTCTATCGTGTTGAAGCTATAATTCCTATGGAATATATTGTGCCTAGTCTGCAGATAGTAGTGCTCATAGGTATGATGGATTGCGAAGCCCTGGAGGAAAGGCTCGCACAACTGGATGATCTTGAGGAAGAGAGATTTCTAGCTGGATTTCACCAATAGGTCCAAAAGCAATGCAAAAAGGCATGGCATGATCGACATATTAAGATGCGCACCTTTAAGGTAAACGACCTGGTTTTGTTATATGATAGTAAGTTTGATAAATTTATAGGGAAGTTTAGGATGCATTGGCTAGGGCCTTATGTCATTAAGGAGATTACCGATGGAGGAGCGATACAGCTGGTCAAATTGAATGAAGATCCCTTCCCAGAAAAGGTGAATGGTAGTCGATTGAAGCCATACACCAGTGGTTCGACCATGTGACTAGATGAAGGTAGCATAGTCTTAGTGCTCTAGGCAGCTGAAAGGAGGCACGGGACTATAAACTACACTGCCCGAGTTGGGGAGTTGCACGATTGGAGGATGGTGCGAAGCAAGAACGTGTCACATGGTCCACGATAGAACGGAGGGAGCTGTGCTACCTAGGGAGAAATCACATAGGTCAGAAAGAAAGTGACTGTTAAGGTCATTGTTCATGATTTGACGGTTGAAATGCGGTGAGATGGAGTGGGCAGATGACATTTAAGATGAAATCTATGGTTCAGATCCTTGAAAATCTGCTGCCCATTTGGCTTTAATGAACCGAATTTGGGGGGAATGGTCAGATTTGAATTCAAAATCTCCTATAAATTAAAGGTTGAGGGAGCTGTGCTATCCAGGGAGAAATCACGTAGGTTGGCTGGAAAGTGACTATTAAGGTAACTGTTCATGATTTGATGGTTGAAATGTGGCGAGATGGAGTGGGCGGACGACATTTAAGATGAAATATATGGTTCAGATCCTTGAAAATCTACTGCCAATTTGGCATTAATGAACCGAAGTTGGGGGGAAATGGTCAGATTTGAATTCAAAATGCCCTATAAATTAAAAGTTGTTGTCTAGCAAAAAACACTTGGCATTTTGAGAATTAAGTTGTTAAGCTCTCAGACACCCATGGACTGAGAATTCTTCGAGGCTTTCAAAGAGACTCCCACATTTGCAAAGTTGCCAGTGATGTCACGAGCACTATTAGAAAGCGTTATGTTAGCACCCGCAGAAATTATAAATATTGAACAAGTAGTAGAGGAGTCGGTACAGGAAATGGAAAGAGAGGCAGAAGTAGTTATTCTGAAAGTAGCCAAAGTACGAGTAGAGTTCCCTAAATCGCTGAGGATGCCAAGACCAAAGCCGACCCTAACAAAGGAAACCATGAAGGACAGGAAGGGCAAGCATCTTGCCATACTGGTGCACGCATTGCTAAGGAGAAATCCATCAAAACCCACTGCACAGGAGTAAGCCAAGGCCATAAACTTAGAACTAGAGGAGGAAGACATTAAAGACATCCCAATGGACGATGAGGTAGTGGGAGTTAAAGTTGAGGAGGTTGAAGCCCAGGGTGTGGACCCTATTACTCAGTTGCCGGAATATGTCCCTCAGTGCAAGCCTAGGTCCAAGGTGCCAAAGGACATTGATGAGAGTAAGACTCCCCTACAAACCCCTTTGTACTGGACGAAATTGTTTTCGATGGTCTGTGCTTGGAATGAGTGCCGTTGTTGAAACTTGAAGACTGGGACTTGGTGGACCACGAGAAGTTCCCACACCTGGCGATTGAGCAACTGATGCACTACATCATTGATACGAATTCAGGAATGACCGCATTGTAGCCACGGAGGTGGCTTAAGGGAGTAGAAAAAGCAGGGTTGCTCAACCTACTTTGGGTGCCGCACTACAACTGCACCCTGGTAACATTTTTGATCATCAAGCCACTGCTGTGCTTGGTGCATGATGGGTTTCTGTGGTTGGAGGAGCCGATACCCATCATAAATAGGTTGATTAAATGAATAACACAACTTCCATATACAGGAGAGAATTTGGCCATGGTATTTGGCGGAAAAGGTGGCAAACAGGATCTCACGGAGTCAATGAAAGAAAAATTTAAACAGGTGAATAAGTTGCGTGGATACGCTATATCTAGTATCTGCGACCCTGCTATGAAGGTAGCCACACAGATCCTCGTAGGAAAGGTGATGAGGAAGTGTCGCGATGATGAGGTGTTGGCACCTGTTGTTGTGCTTGCAGCATAATGCGCTGAAGGAGTCCAGTTCAACTGGTCGGACTACCTTTGTGGAGAGTTCCTGGTGAACTTCCGTGAAGCACAAGAGCTCAGCATGACATTCCACTATGCGTGGCTCTTTCTGTCAATTGTGCTGGTAGCGTGGGACTTGCCAGAGGACAACTAATTCCATTCGGTCGTGCCAGACCTCCCAGAAGTAGTGAATTATGCTTCACTGTGGGCAACCAAGGATGCGCAGTGAGTCAGGGATAGCAAGATCTTTTGGATCTTGATGGAAATGAACATTCAGATGGCCATCAATTGCAAGTCGTGATTGTCACCTACGGTGTATGCCAACCTGTAGGGCTATGCCGAATTCAAAGCAGACTTCCATTGAGTATCCATCAAGGCGCGGAAGGACCCTGCACAGAAATGGTATGACTTGCCATATTTGGCAATGGATGATGCCATTGATGCGGTGCTTGATCAATGGCCAACAGAGTGGTGCTCTACAATAGATTTGGCAGTGGGTGGAAGCAAGTCTGCTGCGCAGAAGAAAAAGGAGGAGGCCAAGCTTAAGATGACATAGCTGGTTGAAAAGAGGAAGAAGGAGGCTATTGATAAGGCTCAGGTAGAGTGTGAGGTCACGCAAAAGACAGGGAAGCAGACAGGTGGGACATGACGAGGCTCTGATAAAGGTGCAAGGTTGCCTTAACTTGAGACCGAGGAAAAAACAGATGAACATCATGGTGTAGACCCTTAGGAGACATCCGCCCGCATCAAGCGCACAAGAGAGCTGGAGAAAGGAGGGCCCGGGAAGAAATGAAAGGCGACCGAGACCTAGCTAGACCCCATCACACTAACAGAGGGCAATTTACATGATATCAGTGACACAGTGAGGGATGTCACTGTAGAGGCCTTGCAACATTTGAATAGTAGTAGCAGATCATCTTAGGGGCCATCCAGACAGGCATGCAGGAGTTGCAGACCCGCGCATCGCAGGCTGGTACGGTGTCTACTAGCTAGGTTATTGGCACTTCAGAGGCTATCGATATGCTGCACACGAAGACTTCCAGTGTGATAGTGCTGCTGGATGGAGCACTGAACACAGAGAATGAGGCTGACAGGCCCATTGTCAGTGAATTAAAGGGAGTCAGATTGAACCTGGCAGCACTCCCACATGAACCACTCCATCTCTTGCAGGATGGAGTAATTTCAGAACTGAGGGCCCATGAGCACCACGCCCTCTAGGTGATCAGTGAATAATGGATCAAAAAAGAGCAAATGGCCCTAGAGAGAAATGCTGCCATCACCACTGAGACCGAGGCAACCAATCAAAGAAAGCACATTTTGCAAGTTGTTGAGGAGACACGCAGAATGGTCCTAGAGTTGGCCATTTTGGAGTAAGATCCAATCGAGGTACGCATCCACAAGTTCACCACAAGGGTGCACGAAACTCAGACTGAGATGGCGCGAGTTCAGCTAGAGTTGAACCTAAAAATTACAGAGTTACAATTGAGGGCCCAGCTTTCAACTCTACCAGAAATGAAGGAAAAATAGACAACCGCTGTCACAAAAGCAGTAGCGGTGGTGGATAGTGTAGTAGCAGACTGCACACAACTATTTGATCAATCATTTGAGGTCTTGACAAGCTTGCAGGAGGACCCCAATGTACAGAGGCTAGAGATGGAAGCACGCAAGCTCCAACAGTGCTACGATGAGGTTAAGGGCACAATGCGAACCATCGTGCTGACACAGAGACTAGCCAAGCTACAAGAGGCCAAGCAGCTGAAGGAATAGGTGGACGTAATGCTGCACAAGGAAGTAGTGCTCAAGGTGAGACTAAAGCCCTGGCTGGATGAAGCTTACGTAGTGACAGGGAATATCGAAGGCAAGCTTGAGACTCTGCAGGTAATGCAACAAAAGCTTCAGGTTTATAGTGCAGGAGCAGTGACTGAGAAGATAGTGGAAGACACGAAGCAGGCGACATGTCAGTGCACAGCCGAGGTTGCAGTCATACGGGTTGAGTTGGAAGGACTTCATGCAAAGTTCTCCGTGCCTATCGAGTGACTTGAGGGCGAGTCATGATGTTTGTGTTGGGGGCCTATTGGGAACAAGATCCCCAAAAGGATAGTTTTGGGGCTAAAACCCATATTTTGGTCAAAATTTGTACGAAACTTGTAAAGACTCCACATTTTGTGGTCGCGGAGCACGTATGTGTTATAAGTCATAAAGGGTTGTCCACCCTTAGTTTTGTAAAGTAAAGTCGGTTGTAAGAGATCTACCCATGGTCCATGGACCATGGGATTGTATAAAAAGAGCTATGCTCTAAGTAGTTAAAAACACACACAAGATTAGAAAGTGATAGCTCTAAAGTAAGAAGTCTAAATTTTGGGTCATAGCGTAGGTAGAGGCTCTACAGTTGAGTGTGCAGAGGCCTAGGGTAGAAGTCCACAGCTGAGTGCGCCAACCCCTACAACTATGTGCGCAGGGTGGATAGAGTCTGTAATCTCTTGGAAGAGATTAATAAAGAGAAGTATTCTACAATTTCTGTGTCTTTGTTCCGATTAATGCATCTTGTCATTTTATGTATGAATTTCTTTTATAATGCTTATATGGTGTGCGAATGTGTATAATTATGTTGGATGATTGAACACATATAAGAATATCTATTTATGTGATGCGAACCGTGAGTATCTAATAAGACAAGTAAGATTCATAAGATAAACTTGACAATATGTGCAATACGCTACCTTAATAGCGTGAAAGTATCTAAATTGAAGGTTAGGGCTACACGAAGGACAGTCGTACCCTTTCGGAGAGGTATCGAAAGGAGGAGTAAGGGGTTAGAGACAGAGCCCTAGGATTAAGTGACCTACACGAAGGTAGGAATAGAAGGAATAAAACAACATCACAACCATCTCAGGGTGCGGAAACTTGGTTCTAGCATCCCCTGATACTGTTTCGGGTGAGACTTCAGTCCGCACTCAACGGGCTGATGCCGAAGGGGCCAGTAGTGTAGGGATTTGTTTTTCTAATTAATGCTGAAATTGGGCCTACCCCCCTCAAGCCAATACGTGCCTTCAGCTCGACCACACTGGCCTTGAAAATCTTAGGCAAGTGAAGCAGGTCTCCCTTATATCTCATCGTCCATGTTTACATGTAATCAAAAGTAGCATGTAAGTTCGTCAAGATATGTGTTCTTCTAGCACATTGCTGCTTCCATCCATTGAGATGGACGACTGCCTTATGCACAGTACTAAACTTGGAGTACAACGCTTGCATAAATATGTGAAGGGAAAACACTTCATCTAGTATTTCCTTCTTTAGTTCAGCTTGGGTTGACTCTGTCACCAACTCTCCTCCTTGCTTGTTTACCTATAGTTACTTAGCCATTTGCTCATTCTCAGCTATCAGAAAGCGAACACTTGAGCTAGTGGCTTTGGCATACACTCTATTTGCATTAGCCAAGGCTACTTGATGTCTATGCACGTCAGATACGATCACTTGTTCCTCAACTTGTTCAGGAGATGTATGGTCTTCTGGAGTTGACACTCTATGAGACTACACAAATCTTTGTTGAGACTCGTCGAATGGGATGTTGTGCATCTCCTTCTGGATGATCCCCGGGAATCTCATTTCCTCCTTGGTCACTCGAGACTTTCTCATCATCTAGATGTGGTGAAGTAGGTAAGTCGACATCTTGGTGGTGAGGCATAAGGTTGATGTCTTGTTCCAATTCCCCTTGCTCCATATCCGTATCCAACTGTTGAATTACTTTCTCTATCTTAGGAGCGAAGTCCTGCTCCTGTGATGGTTCACCCTGTCTACTTGATGTGCGCTGTTTTGATGAATCCACTACCTGTACAGGCACTATTTCATTTGTTTGGACATGTTGTGCCCCCTGTTGTACCTGTTACTGATACGCTTCCCTCTCATGTTTTTGTAGCTCTTATTCTACTAGACTTGTTCCTTCAGCTCATGCAACTCCTTCTCTATTTCTTCCATCCTTCTCTTCTCCCTCTGCCTTTGTGCAATTCTCTTGTTGTGCTTTCCTCTCCGCCTCTATATCCATAGCTTCTTTCTCTACTAGTGGATCTGCACAGAACTTGCAGCTTTTCTCTTCTTCCATGTGATTGAAAATCTTCCTCTTGCCCTTGTCGTGCACTAGTATGCTTGTCTTTGCTGCTAGTGCTGGTGCTTACCGGGATGCTGCTTCATGTTGCTTTGTTGACCACTCCACAGTGAAGCCGACCTATTCATTGGTTCTGGATAAACTGTAGCAATTTCTCCATGGGTCCTCCTCGGCCCAATGAAATTCCCCATGGATGCAGTTGAACTGTACTCTCATGCAGTGATCTTTCACAATACAATGTAGGTTTTATGGATTGTAACTTCGGAGGTAGAATGGATACTTCTTCATCTATTCTACTTCGACATCCACTTGCTTTAAACTCTGGATCTCATATAACCCAATCCGCAATGGAAGAGCAGGCCTTCTTCTTCTAGTGCCGTCTAGCTGTCAATCCTGCTGAGATGTGATATACTACTTCCTGCATGATGAGTATATCCAAGGAAAACTTTGGTAGAACATGCAGAGGCTTCTTTGTGTTGAACATTTGTATATCATCTTGTAAACTGGGGTGACAAAATGATCGGACAAACATGTGATAACTCCTCTGAAGTTGCATTTAGACAACAACTTATAATATGTGTTCACAGTAGTCTCCACCACTAACCATGCCCACTCCAAGCCCAGGGACTCCTGTCACACAAATTGCATCTAAGATGTAGGCGAACATGTACATCTCTACATGCATACCTCCGGTTGAGTGTTGAGCCTTCGTTACCTATTCCTTCAGTTGATGAGTCAACATGGTTTTCCCTCTCTGGCCAATTGGTCTAGCGCAATCACCCAACTCTCTGGGAAGGTTTCCGTGCTTTCTTGGCCATACAGTTGGCATGCAAATATGACCAAGTATTGATATGACTTCCGCAGTATCTTTTTCTTGTAGATTTGGTTGGGTGTCATCTTGAATCTAGCTGGCTCCTTTACCCAGTTCTTTAGAATGTCTCTGGAGTTGGCACTGCTACTGGGTAAGTTGAAGGGAGTCTCCATGATAGTCATGGGCTCCAACATTTGATACATCTCATCATAATCTTATGCCCAGAAGGTTACAATCTTCGTCCCACTGACACTACTCAAAGTCATCATCTCGGGATTAGTGTGCGAGACAATCCACTGTATCATGTCCGCGCATGGGAATGTGGGGTATCTACATACAATCTGGTACTATCCAGACTTGTGAATGTTCACATACACCTGGTGGTCTTCGAGGTCTCCCTTAAAAGTGCCTGCAAATGCTTCATTGACCTCTTTCCATTTCAGCTTGATGTCCTTGTCTAGAAACAACTTGGTATCTTCATAAATCAATAGACACTTGGACACTTATTCAACTACTGCTCCAGTTGCAGATCTGTCAGTGTCCTCTGATCCTGCTCTCTTGGAGGCCATTGATCCTGTACTGCTAAGAGGTAGACAAACACCTGAAATATTTGGAAACAAAGCGACATGCATGGTAAGAAGTCTGTTAGCGTAAACCAAAAAATTCGGGGAATGAAATAACACTTACCTGGGGAATGATTAATTTCTTCTGGGAGGCTGGGTGACTGGATGCCATAACTATGCAAAAGGAAGTCTAGGTTGTCTGGGAGGCAAGAATGGCTTCTCCATTTGCACAATACACAATCTAGGTTGACTGTTGACTGCTGGGATTGTGCAATGCACAATTCCAGCTGGCAATGACTACAGGCTTAGGGAATGCATTGCACAATTTTCTAGACCACCAATCACTGCCCCTTATAAAATGCATAAAGAAGTCTTGGAGGACAGTGCCTGGGTAGAAATTCACATTTCTGAAGAGGAAGATAGAGCCTTCCTTGCCCGGATTGAACAATGCTATCTCGGTGAAGGCAGATTCCGGACCAAGGTTGGCCAGACTCGTCGACGGGCAACTGAAAGCCAATGTGAAAGTGAATGCATGGAGACACTAAGTGAAAGTAGAAGTGATTGATCATGCATGCAAACATTGAACGGAGGACTCATAAAATACACCAACATGCATGTGGGTGAAGTGAGTCGCCAAATTGACGACCGTTCGTGCAAAACATTTTCATGCATGCGATATCAGTGAGATAGCAGTGAAAACTGAAACAATGCTAGTACAAGCTAGTATGCATGTAAATGACAACAAACATTCAAAGAAATCAAGCAAACAACACCCACACAAGCAAAAACACAAAAGGCGACTGAAATGCTGAAGAAGACAAGTTGAGATCACTTACCCATGAATAGCTGAGACAGATGTGTCGAAGAGTTCTGGATGTGTTGTGGTATGTCAGAGCTCCAAGATTGATGTGAAAGAATGAGCTTTGATGTGTCGAATAAATAAGTTTGAAGCTCATGGCGCGCATGCCATAAAACTAGGAAACAACGACACTTGGAGGAAAGGTTCTAAAATTATTTTACATGTAACCTCCAATTGCTAAAAATAGCTCCCTAAATCATGGGATGCTTTTTGCATGTTTCCTTTTGCTATTCCAGGAAAAAGAAAGCCATGCATGCAAGTCAAGTTTCCTTGGTTCCGGGAGGCACTGGTCAACCCAAATGCTAGGAGAAAATGTGCATTTCTGGATGGGAGCTGGGCTAGCTGAATATGAGATTTGCACAATTTTTGTGTAGAGCAGCTAACTGTTGCCGAGGATTGCACAATTCCTGGGCTGAGTAGGCCTGATGGGAAGAACTGTACAGTTTTCTGGGTGAAGCTTGACTGGTAGGATTGCGCAATTTTGGAGCCTAGCAGGCTACCAGACAAAATTGCACAATTTCTGGAGGGAAGGTTAGTTGCCCTCCAGAATTGTGCAATTTTTTGGGGGAGCTGCTCAACCTATAACTGGACCAAGTCCAAATGAACAACCTGTGAGGGGAACACATCAAGATTTAATCGAAAGGCTCTCTTTGTGGAAGAAAAACTCTGAAGCTTGTGTACTTGATGAAGCAAGACAAGGTGTTGTGAAAGGTTGGTAGGGAGGCTCCAAAACGAAGCTAAGGAAAACTTTTGGAGGGTGGTTGTGGCCGCTACAACAAGCCCCCTTTGGAACTTTGTCCTCCAAAGGCTTGATGGTTTAGAAGATCTAATGCTTATCTATCAGACTCCTATAATAAAAAAAATTATGGCCTCATGGTCATAAGCCTTTGATGTAAAATTCCTCTTGGATTCCAAACTTGTGATGTAGCTAACCATCCATTTCTTTGCATTTTTGTTATTCTCCTACTATAGTTGTCCTCTATTCTCTAGACCTACAAATACTATGTTGGAGTTGTTCACTTGTCTTGTTGATGCACTCATGTAATCACTTTCTTTTTTCTACTGAGTGCCATTTTCACATTAGGATGCATTCTCTTAAGAATCCTCCTCATTAGCATCCATAACCTATCAATTTCATTATCCAACTTTTTCCTTAGTTGAAATATATTGTCCATTTCCTCTTGCTGCATATCCTTATCTGATATAAGAGTTACAAGACTCTTACTAAATTATGATTTAAATATCTCCTTTATGATTTGTTAATCATGTTCTGCAACTTCCTTATCACTATTTTTTTCAAGACAATTTCTTCATTTGGCACCTATCTATCTTCTTATTGATACTATCCTTCCTAAAATGTGTTACTGCTACTATCCATCAACTATTGCAACTTCTCCTACTTTATGTCATTACTATATGATGTTCTAGTATTTTCCTCAAAACTACTTGAGTCTGAAATTATTTTGTAGTTTTCTTCAATTGTATCTCTTGCTAACCAATTTCTCTAAAAACCTCATTTCCTCTTCAAAATTTGCAAACATTAAATTTGAATGTTCTATGTGAGGTTTTATCTCGTCTCTCAGAATTAGCTTCTATTTTTTAATTACAGAACCATTAGGGGAATTTTGAGGTCTAAAATGGGCCTCCTTAGAAAAATGTACAACCAGAATAAACTTTATAAGAACCAATAGGATTCAATATGATGATGTCAACCATGGGGGATGATTCACCATTTTTAGGAGGAAAAATTAAAAGGATTAAAAAATAATAAAATAATAAAACTTCTTTTTCAACTTATCTCCCTAAGGCTATACTCAAATTTCAAGCGTGAGTACTAGTTGGATGCAAAATTTAATGCCTCATCAAGGAGTACCCATGTTGCATACTTTCGATGGACCCTGCTACATGAAAAATGAGAAATACTTGAAAAATGTGATTGCAATCACATTTTTCATGTTTTTCTCATTTTTCGTGTAGCATGGTCCATCGAAAGTATGCAACATGGGTACTCCTTGGATTAGGAATCAAGATATGTATGCAACGAGTGTTCCCGCTCAAAATTTGAGTAAGCCCATAGGGAGATAAGTTGAAAATACGAGTTGAAAAGGTAGTTTTTTCTTTTTTCCCTCTAAACTTTGATTATGTAATGTAATCTTATTTTATTTTTTCCACTATTATTTTATAATATCTTTAGGAGGCTCATTTCAAACCTCAAAATTCCCATAATGCATGTTCATTTTTATTTTCTATGCCCGTATCCTCAAAGTTAATTTGTCACTTAAAATTTACCTCGTATTCCTCAAATTTTGTAAGCACATCCTCATGGCTAGGCATTCATGAACATTCCCCTCAACAGTGACAATTTTCTTTTTGTACATGGATCCCCTCAACAAATTTTCCAGCAACTCTAACTCCTTATTATGCTTTTTGGGCATTTCATCAGAATGCTTCTCCTAATTTCTATTCTCCTTTTGGCTACCTCCATGAGCCAACTTTGTCCATTCTCTTCAAAAACAGGTTCTTGCAATTTTCATCTAGTAATTGTATTACAAAACTTTTTATGGGTCTCCACTTGTTTACCCTCACAAGGCAATATGATATCATCCCCCTCCATCTTTATGATAACTTCAAATGATTGCATTTCTTCTTCTAAACTTGCAATAATATACAAATTGCTAGTTTTAAAAATAGAAGGACTTCTAGTTTCATTTAATTCCTCTTTCATCAAATATTCCTCATGCTGCTTTGAACTTTCCACATAGTTCATGACACTCTCAATAGGTCTCCTATTAGAATCATCCCCATTGATTTACCCTTACTCTGGTTCACAAAAGTGAACTGCCCCTTCTGTCATGAACCTCTGCTTAAGCTCAAATCCCCTATTCCTCTCATTCCTTATCTAGGAATTCATACTTTGTCTCAGTTTCACTTGCAACAAATTCCACTTAACTCTCTTCTGTAGAGTCCATCTATACCTTTGGTCTTCCTCACCTTCCTATAACAGTTCCATGATCACACTAGTTGTACTTTCATCAAATCTATTTCTCTATCAAATTTATCATGATTTTATTTCCTATGGCTTCCCTCTAAACCTTTATTATGACCATCAATAGTCATACTTCTCCTTTCTCTTGCTCATTGTGAGCTGCAATCAAGAATTTGTAACAATCCTTCTCCATTACGTTTTACTCAGTACCTCAATAATATTTCTCCTTAGCTTAGCCTTTTGGTATTCTTAGGTTCTCTCCATCAAAACCTCCTTCTTATGAGCACTTCTTGCTCTTCTGGCTTATGCACTTATCTAGCTCGCATCTTTGAGAAAATTTCCTATCCTCTTTCTTTCAAATTTTAGCTAAAACAAGCCCTTTGCCATAGTCTCCAAGAACATCACTTGTTCTCTATTATAGTCCCCTTGTTTTAATCATTTACACCATTGCCACCTGTAATAACCTAATCTCTTTCACGAATTGGTTGGAAGAAAAAGACCAAATTACCTCTTGTTCGAGATTTTTCAAACATGCATACTAGTACTGCAATTTTCTCTAATGTTTCTACTGATTATGCTATTGCATTCTTCCAATGTTCTTCCTCATCTAAAGAACATGCTTACCTCCCACATTAGATTTTTTGCAGTGAAGTATAGTGTTCTTTATCCAGGAGATTAACTTGCAAATATTAATTTCTTGTTCAAATTAAATTAATCATATAAAACATTTCACCAATCATATTTTACCAAACCTGAACTCATGCAAGTTTTGCAAGCTCCAACTCTTCACTTATTTTACCACAATTCTTCTCTCAATTATTTCTATCTGCAAATTAACATTTAATAAATCAACCACATAGATATTCATTATTAGAATGCATATGATCTGCACTGGTTCACTTCATTGTAATTCTACCCAACTTCTCTTGTTGGAACTCTTTTCTCTATCTGTAAATCGACTATTGCAGATTTTGTTATCCTTTAACTACAATAAAAACATGCTTCTAATCCCAAAGTATAAAAATCCTTCCATATCATAAAAAAACTTCACTGTTCTTTATAAAACTTCCTTTTAGAGCTTAATCCATGTAACCATCAATCCTTTATCACGATATAAATTACAAAGTAAAACAAATTTACTTCTTTAGATTCCCTAAACTTGAGATGCCTCAAGCCCTGAATCTCCTCCAAAGAGCATATCTCTACTCTAATTTTCTTTCCCAAATAACACACCTACTATGATACCACTTAATGCAGGAGAATCTATATATCTTCAACTTCTTTAATTTTTGAATGTCAATGCACCACTGACATCAAGGTGGCCATACACCTTTAACCACTTCTTGATCGAGTTCTCTTATCTTGCATTAAAACAAAACATAAAGTGTTTATGTATGTATCAAATTCTTCCCTTACTCAATTTCCTCAAATCCCATAACATGAATTTCTTCCTTCATATGATATATTTCCACTATCTACCATTCATTCTAAATTCATACATTCAAATTGGAATTACATAATCATGTAGAGACAATCATATAATGAAAACTTCATTTCATTAACATAATATCTACATACATCTACTCAGAACCTCTCCTTCCTTTATATGGCATGATTTCACATTCATTTGACCATCCTCTTTTCCTCACACTTAGTGTCTTTTAAATTTCCCAAAGGCTTACAATAGATAGAATTGTTGGAAACAATGTTAATATTGAGAGGGGGGTGAATCAATATTAAGGTTGATGTTAAATTTCTTTATGCCAATTTACTTTTCTTATTTAACTCGGCATTCATCCATATAACCAACAACAATATATATAATGTTGCAACAACATAACCTCAACATACAAGCAAACAAGCCATAAGCATCATACACATTAGACACAAGATTTTTCACGTGGAAACCCTTTCGAGACAAAACCACAAAGATTTTTGTTGTAATTGATGTAAATAGGAGCACCTACTTTATTAAATCAATCTATTTGTGAGCACCCACTCACAGGAAGCACCAACTCGCTTTGATTTGATTGCTAGCAGCAACTAGCAGGAAGCACCAACTCACTCTATTTGTAGACACTTTTCTAGATTTCCAGAAGCATGATATGAGGCATCGAACTCATGTATTTGTTGCAAGCACCAACTTACATCTCCTTCGATTTATGCAAGCATCAACTTGCTGGAGGCATCGACCCCCAAGCCTTATTAAGCTCAACTAGGGATGGAAGCACCAACTTCTTGATTGTAGGCACCAAACCACATTCAAATAAGAACTGGTTGTCCTTTTTGAGTTGGTAGCAACTCTGCCTGATCTTAGCTTTGATCTCTACTCATTCTACTGCTCTTTTCAGCTCTCCACAATGCTCTTCAGTAACTCTTTGATATGCTCAACATCAATGATTCTCAGCCCTCTACTCTATTCTCTCCACAACAGTTCACAGACACCTTCGACCTTCCACACAACACACATGCAACTCTACCTTTACACTCACAGCGCACAGGAAACTCTTCACCTAACACACAGCATATGTGCCTTTCGACCTTTACACACAAAGTGCTATTCTCGGGGTCTTCTCATTTCTTTTTCTTAGGAACACTCAACCTTTACACACAGAAATAGCTTTTAGACATCCTCTCAAAGTAGTGCACTTACTCAGATATATTTCCTCTTGGTTGTATTGTGACAATACTACATTCCCCCACACTTTCTCATTAGAGAACAATTTTTTTATCTATCGTTCACCTCAATCAATGTTTCCATACTGTCGATGCTGCCACACTCTTCTTAGGCATCGCTCGCAATGTACTTCGGCATGGCCTCTCCATGCTGTTTTTGTGTCTTCCACTAGCTAGACCACCTTCTTACTCAACCTTGGCATAGTCATCTTTGTCAATAGCTATCCCATCACTGAGACTCACTATGCGCTTCAAGGACCACAAAGCTTGACATTACTCAAGCATGGATTTTCTCTACATTAGGCATGGCATTGATGTTCTTCTTTTATTTCAAAGCATGTACCAAATCTCTTCAGGAATCACATCCACTGTTCGATAGTCAAACTTGCAGCTTCCAACCCATACTTCCTTCAATACTCTATACCATGCTCGATCAAAGAAGAAGTACACTACAGAGCACTATCAGAGGCGTTTCGATATCGATGCTTTTATGCATAAAAAAAGCCATCCAAAACAATAAGCTTCAATAGTCCTCAACACCTTATGTATAAGTCCATCTTTGTGTTTTCCTCCATAGAACCAAGGGCTGTGATTGAGGGATCATCCTTAAGGTGCTAAGGCCTTCAGACCCTTGATGGGGGCTATATTTCCTTTGTTGGCCCCTTACACACTTGTTTCATAAAACCAGTGCTTTATACCCAAGAGGCCATTTATCAGAGAATTCCTTATGATGTAGTTATGCCAGCCACCAAGGATTGTTGATCACTGATTTTCAAAGTGATTTCATCACATGCCACGTGGCATCTTCTAAACAGTGACACATGTCACCGGATATGACCCATTAGGCCATCCAAAACCCCGAAACAACCTATCACATGTCCCTTCATATCGTGATGTCATGTTGATGTCAGTAGCTACCTAACATTATCAGAACCAATCAAATGCTATCATATGTCCTCATCAGAGCTTCTCTAATGCTGCCATATGTCCTTATCGAAGCCAACCAGATACCTCCACATGTCCTTTGGAGGAGAAAGAAAAAGGCCAACCATGCTTGGTTTTCCAACGAATTACTTTGTAAATTTTTTTTTGGCTCTCCCGATGATTTAACGTTGGAGGCCTCAATCGACGTTTGTTGTTCAGTGAATTCCAATGGCTATGAGATATGAAACCATCGATCTCCAATCTTCGATGCATCATTGTGCACCGATATACTTCTATGCCGACTGGTGGGACCTTCGATATGGGATATCGCAAATTGCAGATCGCAACTTGTTGTTGCACTACACCCTTGATTCTCCATTGTATGATCTCTAATATGTTGAGACCTCCAACTAGACACATGTCACAAGGATACTAGAAGTTCTGTTTTGAAGGGGCAAAAATTCAACTGGATCTAACTTTCAAACCACAAGTCCGTTTCTGGACTTCCACATATTAGTGGAAAGCTCTTCTAGAGCACTTTCCAATGAAAGAAGTCCAATTGGCCACTAAGTTCATTTTATGCCTCAAAATATGACTACAAGGTCAATGCCTACCTTCTACTCCTTGAATCTCTACACACTTGAGATCACACCCACCATGGTTTTCCTTTGCATGAAGCCTACTGCTACCTTGAGATTCCATCCCAATGAGAACAATAGTTTATTATTTTATGGCTTTTCAACTAAGCATGATGCTATGATGATTCTCTACTTTAAGCCCACAACTACCTTGATATTCCTACAGGACCATCACTACCAACATCTATTGTAACAAGTATTCAAGCTTATCTGGTTGACATCAATTCCAACACTCTTACCAATAGTTAGGCAAATGCCAACATACCTGTAGATGCCTTCACTAGGCTACTAGCCATCTAGATTATGCCAACTGCCCAACAATCTCCCCATTTGGCATTAACAGAAATGTGACTCCATCCTACTCTTCAAGTGATGGCCAAACCTCATGCTACTTCCACAAATCTCATTGCATGAGAAATCATTGACTTGATTTCCATCATAACTTCTCCACAACTTTTCACCCCCTTTGAGATCAATGGCAAGGGGCCACAAGCTGCTTTTGTCCCACTGTGGTCACCACTCACCTCATATAATCACTGACTGTGAGGAAAAGAGTCTAGCTATCTTCACAGACATCTTTGCTAGGGAAAGTGTTGTTGCTGCTCCATAAACTGGACAAGAATGATATGATCCCCCTGAACATATACTGTCTTTGATTTGTCCTTCTAGTTTTGGACTTCTAATGGCTGCTTGATTGAGCATTCTGTCCACCAATGCATCTTTTGTATAAAAAATATTGATTCCTATTTCTTTGCACATGGTATTACCGTTGTTGCAAATACCAAGTTATAGTGATGCATTTTGGCTTGGCCTTCTCTGCTGCTGCTTCCGAGACTATGCTCACTTATTTGAGCATCTCCACTACTCCCCTTGAGATCATTCTCATATATAGGGACTTCTTCACAACTCATCCCAATTGCATAAAAAAGGATATGATACAAATGGAACATTGTACCAGGCAAACTCTGCTATTTATTTTCTCAAAAAGAAATGTCCATTTGCACACATGGTTGGTAAACATGAGCCCATCACAACCAATTGACATAGATACACCAATTGAGAGTTAAGGGACATCAAAAAGCTTCTTCCAACTTTGTTTCATGAACACGTGACAACTATTCATAATCAAAATTACAACTTAAATGAAATAAGAGTATTTCACCAAAGATGCAAACCTTTCATTTTCTTAGAAATCCTCCTTTCTAAGAATGCCCATGTTACCTACTACTACTTATCAAAGCAACTCCCCATGAGCCAATTCTCCTTGACCTCTTGCAAATCTACCTCTCCTTTACTTGGGGACTGATCCCATGGACCTGACAAGACTATAAGCTTCCTGTCATTCTACACTTCCACTGCAACCCATCTTCTTCCCACAACAAAATTTATCATTGTGTCCTCCTCATGCTGGCTGCACTCCACCTTCATCAATCAGATGCATGATTTTGTTCATCCTTCATGGCCTCCTGCATCTGACTTACCTGGCCTCCCTTGAGGCCCTTCTCTTCCTTCACTGAAGAGAAACAAAGGATCTACTCCCCCTGAGCAGATCATCCTACTTCTTCCTATAGACCTTTAAATGTCAAGTTCTACCAAAAGCATTCCCTTCTTACTTCTTCTGTACCCCTATTTCGCTCTTTGCTTGGCTGCACTTGTGTAGAGGAAATTTTTCATTCAACTCCTCTTTATTTGCCCAAATCTACTTGGAGCCTCTCTTCCTTTCAGAAGGGTTCTCTACAAGAGTAGGAGGATTATTCTTTTGACTTCTTCCTCCTCTATGCACCTTTCTCTATTGACATAAAGCATTGAAGACATATGAGTTTGTTTCTACTCTATTCTTTCTCCTTGTCTTCAAATTCTGAGTTGTTGCATTCGCATGCACATGCCGAGAGGCATTCTATTTCTTCTCATTTCTATACTAATCTCTCTTGTGCTCGATATTTCCACTATTGGAGCATTCAACATGGCTTGATACCATGGCAAAGGAGTTACCTTTTTTATCAAAACTCCTCTCATTGCCAACTTTACTACTCCCAACCATTTTGTACATTCTTGGGTTGCTTCTAATCAACAAATTTTGTTTCCTTGCATGCCATCTATAGTTTATGGCTCTATGTCCAAAATTATTGCAAGAAAAATAATATCCATAAAAATGCTTTTGTTGATAGAGA